>JAPPVO010000031.1:92900042-93080031 GCA_030407325.1 Camellia japonica
GAGGTTAGAACCGAACTAGGGGTTACTTCGGCCATAAAGGAGTTCGGCCGTAGTACAGCCATCTCACTTGGCTTAAGCAGTGAGGAGGGTGTTAGAGGATAAGCATTATCTTCTAGGAGTATGAATCCTAGAAGGACTCTACGTAAGGAGGAGTAATCCTAGAAGGACTCTGCAAATGGAGGAGTGAGAGTCCTACCAGGATTGTGCCACGCGAAACCTATATAAGCTCACCAATATCACCTTTGGAGAGGTAATGCAACTTTACTCCCTGAATTCATAGAGCTTTTGTCTATTTGTCAAGCTTTCTGACTTAGGCATCGGAGAGGTTTCCGGCACACACCCGCCGGCTAGCTCACGTGTGTATTTTCAGGTGGTTGAACGACGTCGTACGGAGGAGCGCAGACTTGGTCAACAGGATTATACGAGAAGGTGTATTTCTTTCCCGTACATATAGATTTTCGGGTCTTTCACCCAGGACACTCCGGCCAACTTGCTTTAAATGGAGTCCATTCCCTTTCTCCTCCTAAATAAATATACATATGCAATGTATTTATAAACATAATCATATATGGAGTACATCCACTTTCTTCTCCCAAATAAGCATACATATACAATGTATTTATAACATGGTCATATATAGAGTACATCCCATTTCTCCTCCCAATAAGCATACATATGCAATGTATTTATAACATGGTCATATTCAATGACAACCAACAATAGATTAGCATTATATCACCTAATCCTCATACAATTTCTACAACAATCATAGCTATCCTCCACCGATAGCCTAATACATTTATTTCCAAGAGATGTTCAATATCGGAATAAATAATTTATTCAAAACTTCCGTAGGTGAGATAATACATATCCAATATCACCATCTATGTCAATAACCATTCAATTTAACATATTCAATATTAATTCCAATTATTTATACAAAATAATCATTTTATCAAATTAGGGCAAAAATCCCCCTTTTTCCATTATTGACCCAAACACCCAAAATCAACTATTTTGGTACACCAAGATCTTATATTCAAGCCCCACACTCATTTATCTCTTATACATCAAAAACCCTTCTTTTCATTTCACACCCAAATCTTAGATTTGTCCAAACCACAACCAAATCTCATCATCTATATACAATAGAAAATAACTAAGTTAAAAACCATATTAGAGTGTAGAAAATCCATACTTATTAAATATTACGATTTTGATCAAAATTTTCATTTCTCATTTCAATATAATTTCTAATACAATTCCAAGAGGTAATACAACCATATCCATATTCATATAGTCTCCACATGTTAATCAATATTCTCAATTTAGTCATTTCAAGACAAATTTATAACATATTATATATCAAACTTCCAAAGTTCCATCATTTCTCATCCTTCCAAGAAATCCCTCTTTTCAATGCAACATGGTAAATTTGCACCGATAGCCAAAATAATTATCTATAACATATTAATTAAAAGATAACAACATGGACATACAATCCAACATATAACTATAACTTGGAATCTCCCATGATTCCCAACATTTAGAAACAAATCATATTCCACATTTTATCAAATATGAACAACTACATTAGTTTTCATATCACAATCACGTCTGGTAACCTCTCAATGTCCATTTCTAACTGTGTCGATTTTATTCCAACAAATACATTAAATAAAATAATACTGTCAACGCCCAAGAAAACATTATTTTCTTTCCAAACTCATTCTTCAAGCATTATTCAACTATCGTATAATGATAATACTGTTAATGCCCAAGCTATATTCCAAGTTTACACTTTCGCAATTTGGGTATCAATTTTTTATTTTTCTCAAAATTTCTCTTTTAAGCAAATAAAACACAAATTTTTGAAAAATTCTAATTAAATTATATACAACTCTAAACTCCATATAATCAAGCAAAAGTGCATAAAGAAGTGTAGGAAAAATCTCTACTTAACAATTTACACAATATTCCTCAATATCAATTTATTTTTCTCAAAAATAAATTTCAAAACTCAAGGATGAGATAAATATTTCAACATTAATTTCTCAAAATAAATTATCTAACCATAATATGATGTAGATATAATCCATACAACTATTAAATTCTATTTTTGGATTTCTTTTACAAAATTAACAATACAAAATGATTTTTCCAAAATCAATCTCAAAATACCAACATTCTTAACATTTCAACATAATTTTTCTTCCAAAAATTACCAAACAAAAATCTGAAAATATACCTATATGCAATACCTCTTATAATGATATATTTTCTCAAAATAATCCTAACATAGCTTTAATGTAAAAATATGAAGAAAGTCCCTATCTCAAATAGGAGCAGATCTAGAAGGCACATCTTGCCTGATCATGAATCTGAGACTATCATTGCGAAGATTACGACGAGCTCTCCGACTTTCATTTACAAAACTTTTGCAAAATCTCACTCTAAAGACTCCCACTCGAAACTCAAAGGTTGAGCAACAATGGAGGAATAGGGAAAAAGAGAGAGAACGATAGAGAGGGGAAAGAGAATTAAACTCTCTGCTCAATGCAATAGAAAGTAAATGCAATAGAATTGAAAGGAAGAAGAAATGATGGCAAGGAGACAAAAGGGGGGGCCACCCACATGGGTGTGTTTTCCCAAAGCTTGATTTTTCACAAAAAATATAATTTTTGTAATAATATCTCAATATTTTATAATATAAATTATAAAATGATATAATTTTTCTCACCACAAAATATAATATTTTTGTATACCACAAAATATAATATTTTGATCACTACGAAATATACACAATTTCATTCTTTATAAAATATATAATTTTTCACCATATGGTACACACCATAAAATCAACTATCAAATATTTATTATAATCCTATATAATAAGTAATAACAACTCCTAAGGTGGTTACTACCAATCACCTAATTAAAAAAAGACCAAACAGTTAAATATGAGTCATTAAACAAACTCAAATTAAATTAAATCTAAATCATAGGTCTCACCCATAAGTCAAACATGGTCCAATTATATACCAAAATAGTCCTAACAAATTTATCTCAAATCCTGGTCCGAACACCCAAAACTCAATTTCAAATTCTGCTATAAATTAAACTGATCACCAATCAGTCTATGAATTTTCATAAAATAAATATTCATCATTTAATTCTGAAATTTTTATCCAACGTGATAGACTCATATGGGAACAACATTTAAAATTTTCATAATTTTCTGAGATCAGTAACTATTTTTAAAAAATATAAAACCGAACTGTTTTCGTACAGAATTTACACAGCACTCAAATTCGGAAATTTGCTCAATTAAATTATGCACTAGCTATTTTTTAAAAAAAAATTCTGGGTCACTACAATATCATTCCAAATTAAATGACACAACCTCCATCCAGAGACATTCATAGAGTTATATCACATAAGCAAATAGCCTCATGGTAGAATGCTAGACATAGTAAGAAAAACACACACAAACGAGATGCTAAAGCATAAAAACTTACATGTTTGACGTCCCACGAACAAGCTACAAAACAAACTTAGTAAAATATGCATGATCTCATATACAAAATCCTAATGCAATTCACTCATGAGATGCAACTAAAGATTCGGCTTCTAAAATATGATATGTGAATCATCTCAAGAACATGAGGTAGCGCACATAATCACATAGGAATTGATTAAATCCACAAATGCAAACTTAGCCGAATCAAGATGCGTGAAACATGGATGCAACGCATAACTATGATGAAAAATAAATATGATGTTTATGTACAAATAAAGAAAGCAAGTAAAAGAACGGGATAGAAAGAAGCGGGGCGGGGAATTATTACAACATTTTAAAAAATAATTACAAACCAACTTAGAGAGGGATAAGGAGAATATTACAATAAAATAAAAACCTCACAATACACTCAAAATAAAATAAAAAAAAAAGAAAAAAAAAAGTTTCATATGCCTTGGGAACCACCGAAAGTTGGTTAACATCGAAAGACAACATCATCTTGTCCAAAAGAAGCTAACAGGCAGGCCTAATAGGCTGGCCGGCCAACTAGGCCTAGCAAAACTTGTCTTATTGCAAAACCAAGAAAAGAAACAAACAAGAAATATGTTGGTGGCTCAACTAACCACTATCGGTTAGATTAAAAATGAGAAAACAAATGTAAAATAAAAAAAAGGTGCAAACTTACAACAAAACTAACATGAACCTAAAACAAGAAAACAAGTATAAGATAGAACATGCAAGATTACAACAATATATAATACAACAAGAAATCAAAGCAAAAGAGCAAAATAGGTATATATATATATAAAAAAAACAATGGTTTAATATGACATCTGATTGAACCCAACTCAATTTTATTATCATGTGTTTCTTTTAGTCCAATTTTATTAGCCATTTTAATTACCTCGCCATTTTTTAGTCATTTTAGTCCAAAAGTGAAAGTTATGTCCACTAAAATAAGAGAAGCGTCAAACAAGGAGTTTGTTCTTGGCATGAGAGAGATGTAATGCCTTGGTAATGAACCTTCGAAGAGATTAAACCATTCAGCATGGAAGATCTCTTTCTCATGCTAAAGAAACATATATGGGACTTCAATTCACCATTTTCAATTATATTACAATAGTATACAATATAACAAAAAATCAAAGTAAAAAAAAAAAAAATAATAAAATAATAGCAAAATAAGTAAGAAATGCAAGAAAATGAAAGGTTTGTGGAATTCACCTTCCAAGGAAAGGATGAACTCCTTAGTTCAAAAACTCCCTCTTGATCACCCTTAAGTGTAGGAAGTGTGTTCTCAAATCCTCAATTCGAAATTATGAAATTTATGGAGTTTATGGTACGGAAAGTGGCTAACTCTCTTGTTTTTCTCACTTTCAATTACTAAACACTCTTCCTTATGATCAAGGCAATTGATCTTTGGATATATCAGAATTTTTGGAGTGGTTTTGGTGTATGGAAATGAGGAATTTCAGTAGCTATGGGAGCTTGGAAGTGTTTTGGCTCAAAACCTCAAATTTTCTCTCTTTTTTCACCTTTTTCTCACTCTTTTCTCTTTAATTTCGTGGTCTCCTCTCTCTCTTACAATATGATCATTCTATATAGGCAATGAGGGAGAGTAAAGGTCAAAAAGAAGGTAGGAGACAACGTGGGAGACAAGAATGTGATAGGAGGGCAAATTTTCAAGGTGGTTGCATGGGATACTCCTTTATGGATGCCAACAAAACCTCTTTTTTGACAATGGGGGGATGATTAGGTATAATGGAGGATGAGTGGAGATAATGAAGGATGAGTGGGTGCACTTGTATGGATCAGAAAATAGGTAAATGAGGTGTCCCAACCGAACCAAAACCAAGAAAAATGAGGCTGCTGCTATTTTGGGCCGAGTCAACAAAATCTGCTATTAAGCTCAACTTCAAATGGGCTTATCTCCCGTATATGGACTTGGTTTAGGGTGATTCTTGGGTCTAAATTGAAGCCCCAGAAGTCTATTTTCCAATGGTGGTGGCCGTACATCTAAATTCTAAGTGTATAAAGAGATATGCCTAATTTAGTGAAGGCAGTTCATTTCTTTTGGGCCAGGTCAACAAAATCTGCTCTCAAGCCCAACTTTAAATGGGCATATCTCCCGTATGTGGACTTGGTTTCAGGTGATTCTTGAGTCTAAATTGAATCTCCAGAAGTCTAGTTTCCAATGGTGGTGGCCTCACATCTAAATTCCAAGTGTACAAAGAGATATTCCTAATTTAGTAAAGGCTATTCATTTCCTTTTTAACAATTTGATGCTCATCCTTTCCCTAAACTAGTTTTCTTCCATCCCCTCATGTTTCCTTCAAATCCAAACCTATCCAAACCTATAAAGAAGATGTTTTTAAATATTGTTTTCAAAGAGTTCGCCTCTCTTCCATTTATTTCCATTTTGTCCTTACTCGGTTTACTGAAAAGTGCAATATTTTAATTGAAATGGGAGCCTCGGAACATCGTAGAAACATTTGGAAAAATATTTTGAAAAGAGGGTTTTAAGGTCTAAAATAGTTTAGCCAAAAATGTGTGAAGGTAGGGATTAAAGCTCGAATTATATTTTTCTTGTTGAGGACTGCTACGGAACACATTCTGATTATCATAATCGAGTAATTAACAGAAAGCGCCCAAGTCTTAGGGCCAGTCAAAATGGGGTGTCTACAATACCTCTTAAAGATAGGATGCTCTTGGTTAAGCAAACTTGATTCAAAGCACTCTCAAGTCTCTGAAAGTAGGCTCAAAATCTCAGTAGGAAGCTTCACGTTTGAGCTCCAAAGGTATATCTATCTTGTATCTACAACTGAGAGGGTAGAGAAAATGGCTTGGATTTCACTAAGCTCTTGAATGAATTTTTTCAACCCCAAAACCTGAGGGCAGGCCTTCTATTTATAGAATTTCTCATTCTCACGTTGAAAATAGATGTATAGGGACAGCTGGTGCAAGACATGGGCATGGGGACAGCTGGCAGCTGTAAAATATCTGCTGTCGCTAATCATGGCTGGCCGGCCACGAAGGGGGACGTCAGTCCAATAAAATTTGGCCTGCCGGCTATTTGTTGGCTTGCAGTTGTTTGGGTGGTCAGGCTAAATGAAAAGTGGTTTTGATAAATAAAAAAAGGGTATAAGGTTTAGGCTTGAAGGGATTTTAAAGCTCAAAAGTGAATTCCTCTTGCTAAAAATTTCGAACGATTGCTCAGTGTAATGTTTCATCATCGAGTACTCGGAACACAGCACCCAAGTCTTAAGGGCGGTCAAAATGGGGTGTCTACAGGTACACATATTAAAACTTGTGGTCCTTCAAAAGTTAGAACACATAGTTAGAACGCATATTAAAACTTGTGGCTCTTGTTGATTCATTCGAATGTTTGTAGTCCTTTAAAAGTTAGAACACATAGTGGTGCATTTTATTTTGTTACTTTCATTGATGATTATTCAAGGAAAGTTTGGGCTTTTGCACTAAAAACTAAAGATCAACTTCTAGATGTGTTTAAGCATTTTCAGGACATGGTTGAAATTGAAGTGCATCCGAGCAGACAATGGTGATGAATACATTGGGCCATTTGATGAGTATTGCCGCAGCCAAGGTATTCGGCATCAAAAGACAATTAAGAAGATTCTTCAACAAAATGGCGTTGTCGAGAGGATGAACCACACCATCGTGGAAAGAATAAGGTGTCTGCTTTCACATGCCAAATTGCCAAGATCCTTTTGAGGTGAGGCAATGAGGATAGCGGTTGACGTGATCAATTTGTCTCCTTCATATCCTTTGAATAGTGATGTTCTGGAAAGAGTTTGGACCGGCAAAGATGTGTTTTATGAGCACTTGAGAATGGTTTGTTGCCGAGCCTTTGTTCATATTCCAAAGGATGAGAGGTCCAAGTTTGATAGCAACTTAAGACAATGCATTTGTCTTGGCTGTGGGCATGATAAATTTGGTTATACATTGTGGGATCCGGTCAACAAGAAAGTTATTTGAAGCCGTGATGTTGTGTTTCTTGAAAACCAAACAATCGAAGACTTTTGCAAAGGTAATCAACAGAAGCCAAAAACTAATGATTTCATTGACATTGATCCATCTCCTTTGTCTTCGGTGGATGATGAAAATAGAAGAGATTTGCAGTCATCTATTGAAGATGTGGAGGATGATGCTAATCCTAATGAAGTTAAACCCAAAATTGAGGAATAATTTCCAACTCGAGAACCGCCACCACAACCTGAGTTGAGAAAATTTACAAGGGACCGACAACCTTCGAAAAAGTATCCTCCTAATGAATTTGTGCTGATATCTGATCAAGGGGAGTCCAAGAGTTACCAAGAAGCAATTGAGCATACAAAGAAAGATGATTGGGAAAAGGCCATGGAAGAGGAAATGAATTCCTTACTTAAAAACCACACTTATAATTTGGTGAAGTTGCCTAAGGGGAGAAAAATTCTGAAAAATAAGTGGGTTTTCAAATTGAAGAATGATGACGGCAATCTAAGGTACAATGCATGCTTTGTTGTGAAAGGTTTTGGGTAAAATAAAAGTGTTCACTTTGATGAAATTTCTTGCCGGTTGTAAAGATGTTTTCTATTCTGGTTGTATTTGGCATGGCCGCAAGTATGAACATTAAAGTTGAGCAACTTGATGTGAAAATTACATTTCTTCATGGTGACCTTGAATAAGAAATTTACATGGAGCAATTGGAAGGTTTTGTGAAAAAATGGAAAGAGAAATTTATTTCCAAATTGAAGAAAAGTTTATATGGCCTCAAACAAACACCGCAGCAATGGTACAAAAAATTTGACTCTTTCATAATAAATAAAGATTTTTCTCCACTCAATTAATGCTCTGTTGTTTTCGTTATTTTACCCTTTTTACCTTTTATTATTATAATAATTATATAATATAATATATACACATGCCTATTAGATTTCACCGCGAACATGTTTACTTATTTATTTATTGTATTATATTTATTATTTATATAATATTATTAAAATAATATAATATAAATTATATTAAAATATAATATATATAACAATTTATATACAAACATTTAAAATGTATGATAACACATAATATTATACAAAATTATAAAATAATACAAATAATGGACTAATAAAGTGTATGTTAACGGGTCAAATGTGTAACATTTAAGTTTCGATCATTGACTAAGGTATTTTACTGATCATTTGGTATCTCTTCTAGAGTGGGATGGGCATTCATCTTCTCGTCATTCCCACAGACGACACCAATTGTGAAATATAGAATTCTTCTCCATAGGGAAAGTAA
Source organism: Camellia japonica (assembly GCA_030407325.1). Taxonomy (NCBI): domain Eukaryota; kingdom Viridiplantae; phylum Streptophyta; class Magnoliopsida; order Ericales; family Theaceae; genus Camellia; species Camellia japonica. The sequence goes on from JAPPVO010000031.1 coordinate 92,908,858, forward strand.
AATGACATGCCCCCTCCTTTACTTTGCCAAGAGAAACCAAAATGTCAGTGATCACCCCCAACCGAGACAGGTCGAGAGGACCCTCAAATGGTAAAGTCAGAATACTATTTGGCCATTAAAGATGATTTGTATTTAAAATAGGGTTCTTGCATTGCCTCTAGTCTGTCCTCTTTACTTTACCTGCTTCGCCTTCTATACTTTTCCTAACTTGAATCCCAACCATTGGATCAATGTTTGATCTGAGGGTTCTACCCGTACCTGGCTCTAGTCGAGCAAGTGGTTCAGTTGTTTTGCCGTTGATCGTTGGATCATTCTCTCATAGACGACTTAGATTATGTCAGATGCTAGTAGCCAACTTGTCAAGCATTGTATTCATTGGATCATGTTGATCAGATGGACTTACCTCTAGTTAGCCTGACCAATACTACTACATTTGCTGTCTGATATTTCCATCGTTGAATGAAACTTAATCTGACACTCCTTTTTCATTATGCGAATCCTTCTTCTAGAAGGATATTCACATGCTTGACTATCCCTCAAGCTCGTAGACATGCGCCAACTTACTGCTAGTCATTTCTAATACGCTCTTTAAAAAGTCATTTGGACCTCCCCTTTCTTTTGGGTCAATCAACTAATTGATTTAGGCTTAGGCCAATATTTTGGGGGCATTTTGGGTGATCTAAATAAATATACTTTTTAACTTTTTATGAAAAGATGTGTAAAAAAGTAGAGAGGTGATGTGACTTAAATAAGTGTACTTATATAGGTTATGCCAAACACCCCCCGCTCAGTGTACTTTGCACATACATTTAGCAAAGTGAGAAGACGTGGCACATCCCAAGCCACAAATTCCCATTTAAAAAAAATTCATGCACACCCAAAAGTCAACAAATTGGTTAGTGTACTATGCATCTATAATATTTTATTACACAATTTTTTATAAAAAGTCAAAAAATTATCCCAAACATACATATTTTATTTTCTATTTTTTTAGTCAAAAAGTCAAAAAGTGCACTTATATAGCACAACCTGACCATCTCACAAACAAGCACTTCAATTAGTCCCAAAATTTTTCTATTGATCTATTAAATCCTATTAGTGGAGAGTGTCTTTCTATGTGGTCATATTTTCAATTTTGGTAGACGACTATACCCTTTTATTAATGTGACAAATATAATGTGACACTTCAACGCGGTAGGTATGAATGTGACACTCCAACGTGTCAAATATGATATGATACTCTAAAAAAAATTAAAAATTCCTTAACGTACTTTTTTGAATTTTTAAATGTGACAAAGTGACGGGTATGATGTGACACTCTAAATCTTTTATTAAAAAAAAAAAAACTAAAAACTCCTTAATTTATTTTTCTCAAATATGACAACGTGACGGCTATGATATGATACTTCAAAAAAAATTAAAAACTCATTAGTGTACTTTTTTTAAATGTGACAACGTGATAGGTATGATATGACAATTTAAAAAAAAACTAAAAACTCATTAATGTACGTTTTTCTAACTGTAACAATGTGATCCAAATGTGACAACATGACGGGTATAATGTGACACTCCAAAAAACTAAAAATTCATTAGTGTATTTTTTCCAAATATGACAACGGAGTAAGTATAATGTGACATTTCAAAAAAAAAAAAAATTAAAAACTCATTAGTGTACTTTTTCTAAATGGAACATGTGACACTCTAGCGTGGAGTATATGATATGACACTGCAAAAAATTAAAAACTCAGTGTACTTTTTCCAAATGTGACACTCTAACATAACAAGTATGATGTGATACTAAAAAACTTCTTGGTATACTATTTTCAAATATGACACTCCAATGTGGTTGATAAATGAGTCATTACACATTAAAAAGGACTAAATGGATCATAAGCAAAAATATGAGATTATATGGATTACAAGTTCAAAATATGGAACTTATTAGTCAATCCCCCAATAATTTTTGGGAACTGACTCGACTTACTTGATTTTTGGCAGGAGCCCGAGCTCGAGGCTGGATAGTTCGGGCTGATTTTATATCCTTACTTCTAAGTCAATTCTAATGTTTAGCCTAACTCCAAAAGTACAAGTCCATCTTAATTCATTCTTATGTAAGAATTTTGATAAGACTTTAGAATTTTGAGTTGACAAATTTTTGGACTTTACAAAATAATGAAAAATTAGTATATTGAAAAATGTAATTTATTATTATTTTATGGTAGATTAAAATTATAAAACAAAATATATTGATGTTTTATCATAAGAATATAATTTTAATAATTTATTTTTTAATTTTTATCAATTAAATTATAACATGTAATTTTATTAATAACTTATACACAATTAATGACATAAGAATATAAAAAAAATTTATTTTACGTGTAACTCTAATAAAAATGAGTAAAATTTAATTGATTCTAAATCAATTTACTACACATTTTAGAGAAGTTTTATATTATTATTTAATTTTAAATCTAATTTTTGATTATTTATTTATACCCCTGCATAGCACGGGTATTATGCTAGTTCTCATAACGAGAAAGCCACAAGATTGTGGAGTATTGGTAAATATCCCAAAATTATTTTGAATATGCCAAAAGTAAGATGTATTGTACAAATTTAAAGATTATGTGATGTATGCCCTGAATATTAATTTTTAATTTAAAAGTTAAAAAATTATTTAAAAAGTTAAAATGTCAATAAATTAAATTACAAAAAAAATCAAAAATTTTATTCTCTCTCTACTTTTTATATATTTTTATAAAAAAAATAAAAATATTATTTCAAACATATTAATGTTAGGTTTGGTATCTCCTAAAAAAATCAAAAAAACTAAAAAATATGGGATTATATGGATTATAAGTTCAAAATATGGAACTTATTAGTCAATCTCCCAATAATTTTTGGGAACTGACTCGACTTACCTGATTTTTGGCAGGAGCCTGAGCTTGAGACTGGATAGTCCGGGCTGATTTTATATCCTTACTTCTAAGTCAATTCTAATGTTTAGCCTAACTCCAAAATTACAAGTCAATCTTAGTTCATTCTTATGAATTTTGATAAGACATTATAATTTTGAGTTGACAAATTTTTGGACTTTACAAAATAATGAAAAATTAGTATATTGAAAAATGTAATTTATTATTATTTTATGGTAAATTAAAATTATAAAACAAAATATATTGATATTTTATCATAAAAATATAATTTTAATAATTTATTTTTTAATTTTTATCAATTAAATTATGACATGTAATTTTATTAATAACTTATACACAATTAATGACATAAGAATATAAAAAAATTTATTTTACGTGTAACTCTAATAAAAATGAGTAAAATTTAATTGATTCTAAATCAATTTACTACACATTTTAGAGAAGTTTTATATATTATTTAATTTTAAATCTAATTTTTGATTATTTATTTATACTTGTGCATAGCAGGGGTATCATGCTAGTTCTCATAACGAGAAAGCCACAAGATTGTGGAGTATTGGTAAATATCCCAAATTTATTTTGAATATTCTAAAAGTAAGATGTATTGTACAAATTATGTGATGTATACCCTGAATATTAATTTTTAATTTAAAAATTAAAAAGTTATTTAAAAAGTTAAAATGTCAATAAATTAAATTACAAAAAAAATCAAAAATTTTATTCTCTCTCTACTTTTTATATATTTTTATAAAAACAATAAAAATATTATTTCAAACATATTAATGTTAGGTTTGGCATCTCCTAAAAAAATCAAAAAAACTAAAAAATATGAGATTATATGGATTACAAGTTCAAAATATGGAACTTATTAGTCAATATCTCAATAATTTTTGGGAACTGACTCGACTTACCTGATTTTTGGCAGGAGCCCGAGCTCGAGGCTGGATAGTCCGGGCTGACTTTATATCCTTACTTCTAAGTCAATTCTAACGTTTAGCCTAACTCCAAAATTACAAGTCAATCTTAGTTCATTCTTATGTAAGAATTTTGATAAGACATTATAATTTTGAGTTGACAAATTTTTGGACTTTACAAAATAAGGAAAAATTAGTGTATTGAAAAATGTAATTTATTATTATTTTATGGTAAATTAAAATTATAAAACAAAATATATTGATATTTTATTGTAAAAATATAATTTTAATAATTTATTTTTTAATTTTTATCAATTAAATTATGATATGTAATTTTATTAATAACTTATACACAATTAATGACATAAGAATATAAAAAAATTATTTTACGTATAACTCTAATAAAAATGAGTAAAATTTAATTGATTCTAAATGAATTTACTACACATTTTAGATAAGTTTTATATTATTATTTAATTTTAAATCTAATTTTTGATTATTTATTTATACCCATGCATAGGACGGGTATTATGCTAGTTCTCATAACGAGAAAGCCACAAGATTGTGGAGTATTGGTAAATATTCCAAAATTATGTTGAATATTCTAAAAGTAAGATGTATTGTACAAATTATGTGATGTATACCCTGAATATTAATTTTTAATTTTTAATTTAAAAGTTAAAAAGTCAATAAATTAAATTACAAAAAAAAAAACAAAAAATTTATTTTTTCTCTACTTTTTATATATTTTTATAAAAGAAATAAAAATATTATTTCAAACATATTAATGTTAGGTTTGGCATTCCCAAAAAAAATAAAAAAACTAAATAGTCACTATCTTATTTAAGTATGTCACATCTCTACCACATCACTTCAAATTCAACTCATATTTTATAAAAATAAATAAAAAGTATACTTATTTAGAACATCCCAACCAACTCCTAATTTTAGTTATCTTATATTTTAACAAAAAAAAAATTAAAAAACTAGTAATGCATTGTTTGGGAAGGGGTTTGGGTGAGTTTGGCGTTAAAATAGTTACAAAAGATAAAATAGATTTTTTAATCCTAATAAGACAAAACATCACATTTAATTCATAATCATTACATTTTTTTTTCACAAAAAAATTTAAAAAATCAAAAATTCTCCACAACCCAAACTTTTTAACTCCAAATTAAAATAATAAAAAAAATCAAAAAAATCAAAAAATCAACTAACTTCCCAAACCAAGTCTAAGACGGAAATAAAGTCAGCAAAACCTCTTTTTTAAATAAAAGGTGGTGGTGTCGCCAGATCAGACCATTGGAATTTGAGAACAAAGTTGATTGTTGAAACGGAAAGTTGATTATTAAAAATTTGGGAAGTGATTGAAACCCCTCCAATCATTACTTTTACCATCCCTACATATATGTGACGGGTAGTGATTGAAGGAGAAAAAAAAAAAAAAAAAAAAAAAACTAACTGACCAATCAAAAAGAGAGAGGGTCAAAGGGTGCCTCTTGAGCGATCCAACTCATTTTCCTAAAAATTTATAATGACGAAAGAAAGCGCGTAGACGGGCTGGGCTGGTATCTTGGTCCCGGTGTGGTGTGGTGTCCCAACTCCCTGTGTGTAGCAGTATTGAAACACTAGAAAATTAGCAGGCTTGGTGTCTCTAATGACCCTCGCACTCTCCGTGCTCTCTTTGCAAAATCAAGAAAGTTTTGGTGTCAAAATATATATACAAGGCTACTCTTACTCTTACAAGTTTCAGAAGATAACTTTACAAGGCCGATGATGAAAATCTTCAACATGAATCCTTCATCGGGCGCGCAGGTATTCATCGTCAACCCAATTCACACAAACATAAACTACTCATTTTGGGTTTGATGAAATTTGTTAAAAGTTTGATTTGATACGTGATTCTTTAATAATTTTTCATCAATTTTTAGCTAAAATTTTGAATCAAATGCTCCAATTCTCACTTCAAAAATTTAAATTTATCTCCAAAATTTTCTTTCATCAACTATTTTTTGTCTTGATTTAATAATAAATTTGATACAAATTTTAATAAATAAAAAAATTTGGTAAAGAATTATGAATGGAATTAGATGATGGTAAAGATGCAGATGCTTTGATGCAGGGTACAAATCAAGGATGAGCTAAGAGTATCTCTAACCCATGTAAAAAAATTTGGTAAAGAATTATGAATGGATACTTGAGATTATCATTTAATTGTCTTGTTGCATGTTGCAATCTAATTAGGATCTGCTTTTGTTTTTTTGTTTTTTTGTTTTTTTGTCTTAGATGTAATTTGTTTTATCGCTTGTATTACATAATTCATCAATATATTCATAATTTTATTTTTTTTATTTGATACATGTGTGAACCTTGTTGGGGCCTTTTAAGTATTGATGCTGGTTGCCGTAGCTTCCTCTTTTATTGATGTATTTTTGTGTGCTCCTTGTACTCTATTTTGCAACGATAAATTTCTTTTTTATTGATGAAAAAAAAAAAAAGGAAGAAAGTTTTGATAGTTGGTGCTTCTACTAATCAAGTTAGAAAGTGTTACTGTATTGATCAGATAACTCATAAGCCGCTCGTGAATTGAGGCTGAAGAAAAATGGCTGAGGCTGTTGTCTCTTTTGCGGTGGAAAGAATTGACGATTTGCTAATTCACAAAGCAAATTTATTATATGGAGTGCGTGGCCAAGTTCAAGGTATGTTGGCCAAGTTCAAGGTATGTTGGCAGAGTTAAGGGGTATGAGGCCCTTTTTAAAAGATGCAGATGCAAGACAAGATGAACACGAGAGCATTAGTAAATTGGTGGTGGAAATAAGAGATGTTGCTCATAATGCAGAGGATGTGATCGAAACTTTTGTATTTAAATTTGAGCCGAGGGGAAGACGAGGCATCATACACATCCTCAAGAGAAGTGCTCGCATCTTCAGTGAAGTTATAACTTTGTACAAGATTAGGTCTCAGATTATAACTATTCAAAGGCTTCGTGCTAATTTACCAAGCTTGGGTCTAAGAGCTTTGAAGGAAATAGAAAGTTCAACTTCTCGACACCTAGAGCAGACTTCTTCTCAAGTTGGTGACGAATATTTGATTGGTATTGAGCAAGACATAGAGGTATTAGCAGCGCAATTGGTGAGTGAAGAAGCCGAACACTGTAAGGTTGTTTCGGTTTGGGGCATGGGTGGTGTTGGGAAGACTACCCTTGCTAGGAAGGTTTTCCAACACACAGATGTTAGGCGCCATTTTGATGCCTTTGCTTGGGCTTTCATATCTCAACAATGGAAGCTGAAAGATGTTTTGCATAACATCCTAAGTCAACTCATTCCAGGGAAGAAGGATGAGATTGTGAATATGGAAAATGATAGGTTAGCCCGCAAACAACTCGATGAAGTCCAACAACAGTAAAAGTGTTTGGTCGTTCTTGATGACGTTTGGTCTTCGGAAGGATTTGATGAGTTGTCACGAGTTTTTTCTGGTGTAAATACGAAAATAATCCTTACTACTCGTAAAGCAAATGTAGCAGGGTATCAAAATTGTTTCATCTTACAGCGAAACCTTTTAAACGAAGTGGAAAGCTGGGAGCTATTTGCTAGAAAGGCTTTCCCCAAAGGGGCGGCTAAAGGTTAGCTTATCCCGAAACTTCAGACATTTATCAACTAACTCTACAATTCATTACTACATAAGTAGAATAGAACCATCGCCTTTTTATTAGATCTAAATTATACTCTTATTGTGTCTCTAGATTTTCTTTTGAGAGATTAAGGGTTCGTTTGGAAATTGACTTTTTAATAATGATTTTTGGCTTTTTACAGAAGGATATGTAAAAAATAGAGAGAATGGTTTGACAACTTGTAGTTTCTTTTTAGTTTTTTAGCTAAAATGTTTGGTTCCCAACATAGCCTAACAGTTTAAAATATTGAGGGGGTAGGACTTAAAATGGAACATGAATTCCATTACTCATTTTATCTTCAGTAAAATATCAATCACAATTTTTAATTTTTTAGTTTAATTTAGAACAAAACAAAGTCTTTAATTTTATCAAAGAATTGGGAAATTCTTGAGAATAATGAATACACATCTATGTTGATAAATTTTGTCTTTTACAATTGCTAAAAGCTTTCATCTATTTTAGATTTTTTAATTTGTCATTTAAATAAATATGTTATTAAGTTTTGACCCTCATCTCCAACAATCTCAGAGGAAAAGCAAAATCATAACTCTCATATGAGAGGTCTTTGGTGGTGTAAAACATTTTGCAAACTCTTTAGATTGCATAAGCCAAACTACCACGCCAACAAATGGGGTCTTCTATGCATTTATAAATATGCACTTTGTTTCATTGCAGACTTCGAAGACTACCCAATGATGGAGAAGTTAGGAAGGGAAATGGTTCAACATTGCGGGGGCTTGCCACTAGCCATTGTAGAACTCGGAGGACTTCTAGGAACAAAGAAGACCTTGAATGAGTGGCAGACAATTTATCAAAAATATCGAAAGAGAGACTTCCAGAGTGGTGGATATGGTAATATTGCATTGGATGTGTTAGCTCTAAGTTACCAAGATTTATCATATAAGCTAAAGACATGTTTTCTTTATCTGGGCATTTATGCAAAGTGAAAGAAATATACTGAAAGAAATATATTGAAAGAAATATAGAGAGTGATTGAAAGAGCAAAGGCTCTGTATTTCAATGTGTATAAACCTGAAGGGAAAACTCCATTATATAGGAGAGTTTGATACAACATCATTATTAGACTACACCATATAGAAATAAAAGAGAACCAAAAGCAAGCATCTGTTGAGAGGGCGCACTACGGATACAACGAAGCAAAGCATCACCTAACTAAAGCAGAATGATGAAGAAGCACTTCCTAATATACATATCAACAAAGCATCTGATGACACTAACACTAACTAATATATCTTTACAATATATATTAATATATATTATTAACAGCCCCCCTCAAACTCAAGGAGGACAAACATCAACCAACTTGAGTTTGGAGACAAGGTCAAGGAAGCGGCCAGGAGAATGAGCTTTGGTGAAGATATCAGCAGGTTGATCAATAGAAGAGATCGGATGGAGATGGACAGTACCACGAGTAACGTGCTGACGAATAAAATGGCAGTCAATCTCAATGTGCTTTGTGCGATCATGGAAAACATCATTGTGAGCAATTTGAAGAGCACTATGATTGTCACAAAAGAGGGCAGTAGCACTAGAGGGAGGAACACCCATGTCAGCAAGAAGCCAACGAAGCCAGAGAAGCTCTTGAGTAGTATCAGCAAGAGCACGGTATTCGGCTTCGGTACTGGAACGAGCAGTGAGAGATTGTTTCTTGCTGCGCCAAGAAATAAGAGAATCACCCAGAAAAAAGCAGAACCCAGTAGTAGAGCGGCGGTCAGTAGGATCTCCAGCCCAATCAGCATCAGAGAAGGCACGAAGCTGGAGAGAGGAGCGAGCGGAGTAATGAAGACCATGAAACATGGTGCCCTTGAGATAGCGAAGGATACGAACTAAGGCAGCATAATGAGTGGTACGAGGAGCGGACATAAACTGGCTGACAATATGAATTGCATAGGCAATATCAGGACGAGTAACAGTGAGATAGACAAGACTGCCAACCAACTGACGATAGAGGGTAGCATCAGAGAGAAGAGTGCCATCAAGAGGTGTAAGACGACTCTGAGGCTCCAGGGGAGTGGAGGCAGTCTTGCAATCCGTAAGACCAGCACGTGTGAGAAGATCAGAGGTATACTTAGCCTGAGAGAGAAAAGAACCCGAGGAATCATGGAAGATTTCAAAACCCAAGAAATAGCTGAGAGGACCAAGGTCTTTCATCTCGAAATGATGGCTAAGAAACTGTTTAAGGTGAAGAATGCCATTGATATCATCACCGGTGATAATCATATCATCCACATAAAGAAGGAGCAAGGTGGTCCCTTGAGCAGTTTTGCGGATAAAAAGAGCAGTATCATAAGAGCTGGAGGTGAAACCACAGTCATGAATAGTAGAGCTGAACTTGGCAAACCAAGCTTGGGGAGCCTGTTTGAGACCATATAAAGCACGTTGAAGTTTGCAGACTTTATGAGGTGGATGAGTAGACCCAGGGGGAGGTTGCATGTAGACCTCCTCAAGAAGAACACCATTAAGAAAGGCATTTTTCACATCCATTTGATAAAGAGCCCAGTGTCGGGTAGTGGCAACTGCAATGAGGCTGAGAACAGAGGTGAGACGAGCAACAGGAGCAAAGGTCTCCTCATAGTCAATACCATATTCTTGGTTGAAGCCTTTAGCAACAAGGCGAGCTTTATAGCGCTCAATAGATCCATCAGAACAAGTTTTGATTTTGTATACCCATTTACAGCCAATGGCAGTCATGCCAGGAGGAAGATCAACAATGTCCCAAGTGTGAGTTTTGTCTAAAGCCTGCAATTCATCAGTCATAGCTTGCTGCCAAAGAGGATTAGAGCGAGCCTCCCGATAGGAGGTAGGTTCATAAGTAGAAAAAGCAGTAGAACCAACAATAAAGTCACGAAGACGAGTAGAAGGTTGGATTACCCGATGTGGTCGAGCAGGAGGAGGAGGAGCCAGAGGAAGAGACCCAATAGGAGGTGAGGAGTCCGAGGGAGCAAGATCAGGACCATCAGAGCGAGCAGGTGCTTGAGAAAGACCAGTAGGCAAGACAGTCTCGAGAGAGTCGGGCATGGGCAGTGGAGTAAGCTCATCAGAAAACAGATCTGCAGAAGGGTTAGTAAAACACAGAGAGGGGGAAGGAACGGATAAACGGAATTGAGAGAGAGAGGAAAACATTTTGTGTTCCCAAAAGACCACATGACGAGAGATACGGAGACGCTGGGAGAGAGGATCCCAACAGCGATACCCTTTATGTTCAATACCATACCCCAAGAAGCAACAAAGGCGTGAACGAGGTTCAAGTTTGGTACGTTCATGAGGTTGGAGAAGAACAAAACAGGCAGAGCCAAAAACCCTAAGGGTGTCATAAGGGGGACGGGTGCCATGTAAACGCTCATAGGGAGTGTGATTATGAATGACCGGTGTAGGGATACAATTGATAGTGTAAGCAGCAGTGAGAGCGGCTTCACCCCAAAAATTTTCCGGACAAGAGGAAGAGAGAAGAAGGGCTCGAGTAGTGTCAAGTAGATGCCGATGTTTCCGTTCAGCACGGCCATTTTGTTGGGACGTACCTGGACAGGAACGATGAGGTTGAGTACCATGACTCTGAAGGAAGGAAAGAAAGTCAAAATCTTTATATTCCATAGCATTGTCGGAGCGAAAAATCTTAATAGTTTTAGAAAATTGGGTTTTAACCATGGCAGCAAAATTGTAATAAAGTTGTTTGAGCTCAGAGCGATTTTTCATAAGAAACAACCATGTAAAACGAGAAAAATCATCTATAAAAACAACAAAATAACGTGCGCCTCCCATAATAGGAGTAGGAGAGGGTTCCCAAATATCAGAATGGATGAGATCAAAGGGCGCAAGAGAAACAGAGTCACTTTTATTAAACGACAAAACAGGTTGTTTGGCAAGTTGACAGACACACAATTGAAAGCATTAGAACTTACAGTACCCAAATGACCACTAGAAATTAAAGACTTCAAACGACCAACAGAAAGATGGCCTAAACGATAGTGCCAAAGCTGAAAATGAGATACAGGAGGAGCAGTGGTAGCAGTGGTAGGAGCAGTGATTTGAGAGGAATCCGGAACATGAAGATGGATAAGTTCGTAGAGACGTCCACGCTTACGGCCTATCCCAAGAGTTTGCCCTGTCCGAGGGTCCTGCACCAAACAACCAGTATGGGAAAAGGTAACAGTTAGACCATGCTCACATAATTGACTAATGGAGATAAGATTTAAAGTGAGAGCAGGCATAAGATATACATGGGATAAAGATAAGTGAGAGGTGGAAACAGACCCAACATGACTTACAGACAAAAGAGACCCATCAGCAGTATGGATAGAAGGAACACGAGGAGTCGAAGAGAGAGGAGTAAAAATAGTAGGATCAAAGGTCATGTGATTACAACAAGCGGAGTCAAAGTACCAGGAAGTGTTACCTGCGGTGGTAGACAAAGCAGTAGATGGAAGAGTACCGGAATGCTGCCAAAAATGTTGAAACATGCCTTCAACATCTGTATGAGAGAAGACCGGAGTTGAAGGATCTACAGGGACAGAGGAAGGTGAATCTTCGGAGGCAGCAGCAGCAGTGCGGGGAGCAGGCAAGGGTTTAAATGGAGTCCCAGAACGGTGAGAGTTGCTGCGGGAAAAATTCCCGGTGGAAGGACCATGGCGAGAGGCACGGGTAGGATTGCGGAAGCAATCTTGTTGGAGATGACCAGGGCCAGTCTTGTTGCAAAATCGACAAAGACGAACGGGACAATGAACCAGAAGATGAGCCGATGGAAGATTGCGGTTGTGACAGTAGTTGCAGGCAGTGGACCGCTGTGATGAAGGCGGTGAAGGAGAACTCCGAATCTGAGGAGTATCAAGAACAGAGTCCACAGGGTGTGGATGGAGAGTACCAAACCGGGTTTCCTCTGACAGGAGTTCAGAAATAGCTTGCTCAAGAGTGGGTAAAGGAGTGCGATGTAGGAGAGATGCGCGTACGGGCTCAAAACGAGGAGTGAGAGCCATGAGAAACTGAACCAAGCGCTGTTGGTCACGGTAGGTAGTAAACAAGGCAGCATCCTCAGTATGAGGCCATGGAGGCTCAGAAAGAGCGAGCTGATCCCAAACATAATACATTTGGGAGAGGAAATCATTAATGGTCTGAGTTGTATCTTGACGCATACAGTGAAGATGACTCAGAAGCTGATATTGGTGAGCAAGACCAGTAGTCTGATAGCGTTCGCGTAAAAAATCCCAGATGGCCTTGGCTGGAGAGGAAGCAGAGTCAAGTTGGAACCTACCAAACTGAAGGCTGATGGATGTAATAGAAGTATTGCGAAGCCAGGTGATGATCTGATAGTTTTTACTATCCCAATCTTCCAGTTGGTCGACATATTTGGTAGTGGAGTCCGTGGCAGCGGATGCCGTGGTTGCTGGGACTGGTTTGCACACATCCCCAGTGATGATACGCCAAAGTTTCTTGCCTTTGAGGAAGCCAGACATGGCTTGTGCCCAAAGGACATAATTAGTCCCGTCAAGAATAACGGAAATAGGGTGATGAGAGGAATCAGGGCGATCCATGAGGGAAAAATAGCACAATCAAGGTAAAATCAAAAAAAACGGAGGTTACCGGTGAATTCAGAAGGCCAAAATTAAGGGAGTTGGTTGTTTTTTTTTTGGTGTATGGCAACAAATTCGGTCAAAGAGGCAAAAAATACGGTCAAACAAGATGATGTCAGGCGGCAGGGCTGATGTCACAGTGCGCGGCGCACGTTAGCAAGGTGGTGCGCGGCGCACGTTAGCAGGAGGGGCCAGGAAGTGCACGGTAGCAGGTAGGGCTGACGTCGGCTAACATCACAGTGCGCGGCGCACGTTAGCAGGTAGGGCTGACGGCGGCTGACGTCAGAACACGCGGCTTATGTTAGCAGAGGATGCCGCAGCGCACGATAGCACGGGACAGGGTAGGAGGACGCGTGGAGCGCGTGTGACGCGGAAGGCGGAAGCAGGCGACGCGCCGGCACAAAAACGGCGCGTGAGGGCGCGTGTGGCGGCGGAAGAGGATGAAACTGGTGGCGTTGGAATCGTCCGGAGCAGACGAAGGCACTGGTGTGGTAAAAACCGTTTTCCAGAGACGGACGAAAGATGCAACAGTCGGCCAAGCAGATGAGATGTAATCTGCAAACAGAAATTGGATGCAGAGATGCAATCTGCAAACCAAACAAAAAAAAAAAATATGTCGGGAGAAGAGGCTAGGCAGAAAACCTGTGCTCTGATACCATGAAAGAAATATACTGAAAGAAATATATTGAAAGAAATATAGAGAGTGATTGAAAGAGCAAAGGCTCTGTATTTCAATGTGTATAAACCTGAAGGGAAAACTCCATTATATAGGAGAGTTTGATACAACATCAATATTAGACTACACCATATAGAAATAAAAGAGAACCGAAAGCAAGCATCTGTTGAGAGGGCGCACTACGGATACAACGAAGCAAAGCATCACCTAACTAAAGCAGAATGATGAAGAAGCACTTCCTAATATACATATCAACAAAGCATCTGATGACACTAACACTAACTAATATATCTTTACAATATATATTAATATATATTATTAACACAAAGGATCTTGACATTGAAGTAGACATACTATATCAATTGTGGATGGCTAAAGGCATCATATCCTGTGAAGAAAGAGGAGAAGAAGAAACAATGATGGATGTTGCAGAACGTTATTTGGGTGAATTAGCAGAGAGGTGTATGGTTCAAGTGGAATTTAAGGAGAAGGTTGAGTATTCAACAATTACAGAAAGCAAAAGGTTTAAAAGTTGTCGACTTCATGGCCTCATGCTAGATTTATGTATGTTAAAAGTACGGGAGGAAAGCTTTTTTAAAACCATTGATTATAGGGGCATACATAATCAAGAAGTGCATCCATCTTTTTCATCCTTGGCAACATCAACTGATGGTAGCAATAGCAATAAAATACGCAGACTTGCTATCTATCTAGATGAGAATAGTGACCTTCCCCTCTTCGACTTTAAACAAGAAGAAATAGCTCGACCTATTCGGGCAATTTTATTCTTCATCTGTAGCTACATTAACTATCCATTTGGAGAACAATTGATCCATTTGTGCAAAAATTCCAAATGTCTCAGAGTGATTCATTTCCATGGAAATGAATCAGGGGACTTTACTGATGGAAAACCGAAAGAGTTACCAAAAGAAATAGGAAACCTAATCTTTTTGCGGTATTTGGGTTTAAAAGATACTGGATTCACAAAGTTGCCATCATCAGTAGGCAACCTGAAATACTTGCAAACCCTTGATTTGCGGACCACAGATGAGATCAGTGTGCCAAATGTGCTATGGAAGATGGAAAGTTTGGTACATCTTTATCTTCCTTATTACCATCTATTTTCTACAGAAGGCAAACTAAGAGTGGATGGCTTGAGCAACCTGGAGACTCTAGAAAACTTTGCCCCAGATAAGGTTGATGTTAAAGGTCTGTTTGAATTAACCAACCTCCGAAGGCTAGGAGAAGTACGCATACAAGGAAAACAAAAGAACTTGCCAGAGGTCGTCAACTACCTCCTTGATAGCAAGAAACTAGAACACACTTCCATTTTTATAGTTCAATGTGATTTTTGTTCAGATGAAGAACTAAGCCTTCTGAGACAACTATTTAGTTGTGATTGCCTTGTTGGATTGACAATAATTGGGATCATAGATAAGCTACCAGAATACAACCGCAATTTTTATCAAAGCCTTGCCAGTTTAACCCTGTCTGGTTCACAACTTAAGGAAGATCCAATAGCAACACTGGAGCAGATGCCTAACTTAAGGATTCTTGTCTTAGTTGATGCCTTTGCAGGAAAGAATCATTTGGTTTTCTCAGCCTATGGTTTTCCTCAGCTCGAGCGTTTGAGACTCCATTCTTTGGAAATTGGGGAATGGATGATAGAAGAAGGAGCCATGCCTACTCTTTCTTTTCTAAGCATTGGATCTTGCAAGAATTTGATGATGCTTCCAGATGGATTGAGATTCATCACTACCCTCCAAGAATTGGATATTACGGAGATGCCTGAAGCATTCAAAGACCGGCTTCAAATGGTCAACGACAAAGAAGGAGAGGATCTTCACAAATTTCATATCCCTTCGGTTCGTTTTTCTTAGGTAAATTATCCCTTTTTGGTTGAATTCAAGAAGAAACAGTTAGTATTTTAATATGCCATGATCTCATGATTATGATCTTCATACTAATAAGCACAAAAATTTTAATGCTTTTACATGGTATCTCTGGCTTGAATTACGTAATAAATTCGGGAACCAAAATTTATTATTATAAAACCATTCTTGCTGGAGTGAGATAGCCTGGTGGTGTTGGGATCTTGGCTTGCCACCCATACCTCTGGGAAAATAGAGAATTGGAAAGGAAACTTGCCCCTATTGAGGGATATTGAATAACTATAACACATCAGTATTCTCATACTTTTATTCATTAGTACTACTGTCATATTCCTATTCATTATGTTTCTTATATATTTATATATGCTCAAATCAATTTCAGAAGAAAATTTGAAAGTTTGACCGAAAATTTGAAAGTTTATATATGCTTCTGTATACTGATATGATTTTAATCCTTTTTTTTTTTTTTTGGTGGAAGTTTGACCGAAAATGAATATGATTAGGCTTAATCAAAATCCAAATCAGGAAATTTTGTTTACCAATTTTCTAATTTGTTGCAGGATGATGATAAGGTCTTAGTGCCCTGTAAATGAATTACGCTGCTTATCCCTCTTATTTTGTTGGTCTAATACTGATGTCTGTGGTTTAGCAGGAAGGTCTTAGAAGCGGCTTTGAAGCTATCCAGGCTTTGTGCATGTCGACATATGCTTTTAGACGGTTCACATGTCGACATTTATATAGTTCTACTTAATTTGGTACAGCTAGTTTGGTCAGACTTATATGGACTGTAATTTGTTTGGTTCATTGGAAGACATAAATATGTGATTTTTGCATGTTAAGTTTTCACTTTACTGTTACTAAAGACTTGGTTGGCTGTTCATACAGCTCATGTTCTAGCTAATAAGATCAGCTAGTTCTGGTATGTACTTGTTCAGTTTTATATATTTATATGTGAACTATTTTGTTTTTTCTTTTTCTTCAAGAAAAAGAAGCAACCTTCAAAGTGTGACTCACTTTGAAAAAACTACAATGAGAAAAGAAAGAACCAGCATGAGTTCAAAAAAAAAAAAAAAAAAAAAAAATCTTTGTCAATGGATATTGCATAAGAAAATATGCAATTCAAACTATCTATATCAGAAAATATACAATTGACAGAGCATAGCCAAACACACTACTGTTTTATTAAATTGCCAACAATCCATATCATTAAATAACTAATTGCTAGCTAGTTATGTATTCCAGAGTATTTTTAACATTTATTCTCTTCTTCAACAAGTGAAGAAAGCAAAAAAACAACTATAAATGTTAAAAAATTTAATCAGCCTTTTCTGATAGCGGTCATGAGGGATGCGATTTCTTTGCTGCGCTTTTGGAAATAAACAACTATCTTATCTCTGGGAGGTTACTTGTCCTTGATCACTGGGTGGTTGAGAAAATTGTTCATCCGAGCAGTGGTGTTTGGGAATTGGATTTGGTCTACAATTTTCATGGACTCAACTACTTCCCAAACAGGAATTTGAAAGCCAAGGGTTTAAAAAAAAATGTCAACGGATATGAAGTAAAAAGCCATTTGTCGAAATTCTTTTTTCCAGGAATTTGAAAGTTTATTTTCATGTTTGAAGATACAAGTCAATGTAAATAAAGCTTCAAGTTTCAAATTACCTGCCATAGCTAGTTATAATTTTTTAGCTTCAAAATTTCGAGGCAGACGAAAGATCCCCAATTATCTGAAAATAAACTGATGAGGTTAGAATACACATTGTTGGTGGGGAATGGTATGTTGCTTGTACAAGGACTATTGGGTTTTTTTTTTTTTTTTTTTTTGTGTGTGTAAAAAAATAACAAACCAAAAATGAATGTGACCTTTTAGAGCAAAGCAATAGTTCTTTACAATGAACAAGCATTTCAAAAAAAAGTATTACAATGAGAGAGAGTAGACGAATGAAGGAAGGAATCGCAGGGGAAAACGAGAGAGAGGCAGAGCAAAGAGTGAGAGAGTAGTTTGAGAGTGTACTACAGTGCTAAGGCTGGCTGGGTTGGAAAGGGCAAAAAGAGATTTCCAAACGACGTTGTTTTTAGGTGTATGGGCAAATTCAATATCGGAAATTTCCTACTCTCCATCGCTACCACAATTCTCAATCTTTTGCTACTGATCTGTAACATAGAATTGTTGTTAAGTAATTTCCCCTTCAATTTATGCATAATTCAGAGTTACTTTATCAACCTTGGTTCCATCATCCAAGAAACAAATAAAAAAATAGTTTTATTTATTTATTTATTATTTAAGTTCAAGTGTGAAATCTTGCCTCACACAAGTGACGAATGGAGTTTTGGCAAATAATTCTATTTTCACACATCAACTTCTCTTAGTTCACACATTCGGTGAAATTTTTTCTTAATACAATTTTGTTCTAGAATCAAAATACCACAATAACCTTATATTCTTTCACCCAAATCCTAATTAAAACACCATAACCATCTTCTATTGCCAACACCATCTCTTTCCTCCACCATCCCCTTCCGTCGCTTCTTTTCTCATCTACATGCCACCATTTTCCACCATAAACTATGCAGTCTCACAAGTCCCCTGTCACAAGCCACTCACTTTTAAGATTAACTGTCGAGGTCTAAGATGGAAGGAGATGAGTTGGGAGTAACCGCGGTGATAGCAGTGGATGGTTGAGAGTGGTGACAATAGCGGCGAATGAGGAAATGGTGGGTGCATGGAATCAAAATTGAGGCTTTGAAAATTGAAGATGTTATTGAAATAAAGAGATGTATATTGATTTTTTTTTTTTTTTTTTTTTTGATGTGTGTATTAAAAAGGTAATCATTAAGTATGTGCATTGAGGAAACTTACTGCATGGAAATAGAATTATCCAATTTTGACTCATGAGTTTAATTCGGAGAAGCATTTGTTGACCATATGTTTTTTATTAGAAAAATATTATTTATTAATATAATTTAATTAATAAAATGATTAAGAGATTTACGATAAATAAAATATGAAAGTAAGTAAATTCACAAAGAGTAAGAAAGAGTTGGCCTGTGATATTGAGAGGCATATAGTCACTGCCCTAAAACCATCACGTGAAGGTACAAATAGAGTGCAACGGCTCCAAGATACAACCTAAGCGCTCACAGCTTTCCTCATCTGATATTTTTATCCATCAGGAGGATATGAACGAGTCACAAATTATAGTTGCCCAGAAATAAATAAAATAGATAAAGTACTCTCATGTTAAAACTCAATATCTCATATACATATGTCTTCTTGTGATTGTTATGTATCCTCCATCTTTAGAAAACATAGGAATATTTATATGTGAAAATCTTATAAGAATTAATACATAACATTTAATCATTACATAATTATAATAATAAAACTTAATAATATCCTTGTAATCGAAATATTTAAAACCAATATTAATGTTAATAACGGTTAAACAAATTAAATAGAAATAATAAATTTTATTTTTATTAAAATTCCAACATTTTTTCCCTCCTTTTTTTTTTTTCTCACTTATTGAATCTCTTTCATTTCTTCTTTGTTTAGTTTTTTCTAGCACTTCTTTATTTCGTACAGAAAGAGTAATAGTGATGAATGACAGACCTTTCTTGTGTTAACCTTTTTTCTTTTTTTTTTTCCCTTATCAAATGCATGTCTTTGAATTAGATTTTCAAAAGACGGTGTGATCAAAACAAGTCAAGCATAATTGCGTCATTTTCCATCAATTATTCTTTAGTTATATAAATTAAGGGTGCTCGCAAATTGAGTTGGGTCAGTTGGCCTCTTATCCGTCATCCGTCCGAACTTAAGCAGATTGGCAAAAATCAATCCGTATCTGTCCACATAGTTAGCAGATGTGGATTGAGTGGGCTGTGCCAGTTGGATAGTGAATATGGATTGGTTTAGCGGTTTGGGTTTTACTGTTAATTGTTTACATTTTACACCCAAAATTTTTTATTGTTCATTTTTTATAATACAAATAAAGGCTTGACTTTTTATATTTCATAAATAGCAAATATAAGGTCATTGTTTTAACACACAAAGCATAATTTCATTTTCTTAGGAGTGTTAGCGGATTGGGTTGGATCGGGTGACCTCTCATCCGCCATCCATTCGAACTTAGACGGATTGAGAAAAATGAATCCGCATCCATCCACTCGGACCATTGAAACCATCCATTTTGTAGCGGTTTGATTTGGGCCATTGGATTTTAACAAATCAGATGGATGCTTATCCACCCTTAATATGAACAGAAAAAAATAAGGTCATTTTTTCCACAAAAATAATGTCATTTTTTTCGGTTGCTGCGGCTATTGCAATGTTGAAACTTTATCCATGTGCTCTACATCAAGCAAGCAATGGGAAGCATCAAACGGTGGACCTTTGTTGTTCTTTCTTAGCCATTCATGGGTTTTTCACCCCTTGTTCATAGTGGCAGCCTTTGGATTTAAGATTTGAGGAAGGTAAAGGTAAAGGAAATAAAAAATGTGATAAAAATTTAACATACATTTCATTGATTTTTCTTTTTTCATTTTTTTTTCTCTGTAAATCCCTTTTGAAATTCTTAATCTAAACATAACCTAAAAGACAAGAAGTTTGTGGCTATTCCCTAATGTGTATTGTGGTCAAATTCCTTCTATTGCTTCATCTCAAGTTGCACTCAAAATGGAGAGATTCTTTTATGAATGGTGAATGAGTTCAAGAAGCCATTGAGCAGTGCATATAAACTCTTGTTTAAGGTAATATGATATCTGAGAACATATCAGGAAAGTCTGCACTTTAGAAAACTTAAATATTCTATTACTGTGAGACCCAATTAATCTTTTCACATAGATTGTTGAAGAGATCCAACGAAGAGATGAGTTTGACCCCTATAGATCTACAAGGATGAATATAGTCGGTGCCACCCAACCGCGGTTGTCGGCCGAGGACACTCTGATGATAAAGTTAGTCACTAGACTTAAAGAGAGAAGATAAAGAACTGAAGAGTGTGTGTGTGTGCTGTCTGGTGTAGAGAGATGAGGCATACCTATATTCATGGGGTGCCCTCCTTTTATAGATGGGGGGTGTGATATTTGTCCCATAAGCTCCCTTGTTTGGGCTAGGCCCATGATCAGGCCTTGTTTGGGTTAGCCCAATAAGCTTATATATATTTTTTCTGGCTTCCACAATTTCCCTAAACTTTCATTGTCCGCGGTAAAAGGAATGAGAGTTTCTTATCGAGTTACCCTGTTTAACTAGATGTTAGGTTTCATGATAAAGACACTTTGAATAAATGAATAAAAATGAATGAATGAATGACTGTGTAAATGCGTGTATGCTTGAATGTATGCACAAATGTATGTATAACTATATGTCTTGCTCCGAATTCGGAGGCTTTTGCTGTTGGCTCTCCGCGTCGAGCATGAAGAGCGCTCCAAATTCAGAGGCTTTTGCAATGGCCAATCATGCTGAGCATGAAGGGCGCTCCGAATTCGAAGGCTTTTTCGATGGCCAATCGTGCTGAGCACGAAGGGCGCTCCGAATTCGGAGGTTTTTTCGATGGCCAATCGTGCCGAGCACGAAGGGCACTTCGAATTTGGAGGTTTTTGTTGATGGCAAGTGGCGATCAATTTCAGACTTTGTAAGGATTTTGACTAGTACATCTCGTTTCATTGATTGCTTGTACCAAATGATGTAGACTTGTTAATCACAAATAAATGAAAAGCTGAAAAACTAACACCAATGGTAGAGAATTAAAAAATAACATTGCGCCATAGTAAGGAATTGCTAAGTGGATATTGGAAGCTGATTTCAAGTAGATTGGTTAAGTTGTTGTTTTGTGTACTTGCCCCATTGCTTTCGAATGACAGTCGTTAGTCAGAAGGAATGCAGATTGGATATTAGCCAAAAGTGTTGAGGAGTAAGTTGAGAACAAATTGTTGAAGCGGATACCTAATGGATTCGTGCCAAAATTGCTAAGGATCAATCTCCTATGTTTCGGGGCAGGATCGGCTGTGGTGACAAATGCTTCGGCTGTGATATAGATAGTCGCCAAATAAGTTGTAGTAGTTGAATTCAGCATTGAGCAAACTCCAGGCGCGACGGCAAAAATGTTGTTTGAGCTGCGATATATGGCACTACATATAAAATCTATAAATTTTTGGCATGGAATTTGCAAAATCAGACCGTACATATGTGTTCAGAAGGCTCCAAAAAGTTGGAAACGACTATTGGATCGTTGGAATCGGACTCCTGATGGCATAATTTTAGCTAAAATGGATCTAACGGCTCAGATCGGTGAAGAAATGGGCTCCATGAAGTACAAGATAATGTCTATGACATATACTATGTTGGACAACTTGGCTCGGCTTGATGGCTTGCGGCTTGGCTCGGTGGCTTGGCAAAAAATATAAGTAAAGCTATTGCCCACAATATTTGAACTCATGCCCTTGTGATGAAAGCTTAATACTTAACCACTTTGCCACCACAGATCCTTGTGTTTGGCTTGTGCTAGTTATGTATTTGAACATGATTGTTATCCGGCAAGTACGAGATGGGACTTATCCGCAATGCATTGAGTAATTTCCTAGGTTGGCCAACTCAAGTCGTTTTCTTCGATGGAATTGTGGCATTGCTCAGCAAACTTTGACGGGCTTGTACGGCTTCATTTTAGCTCTGATTTTGATACAGTTTGTTTTGTTGGACTCGTCTCAATGAGTACTTCACATTGGTATGATCAAAACGTGATTTCGACAACTTCGAAAATGTCAGTGTGCTGAAAATTTGATCCATTTCGCAACTATCGGTGAACTTTGGTTAAATTTTGGCTCCTAGTTGGTGAGTCTGGACTCCTCTAGTCAACACAAACCTTCTGGTTGGCCAAGTAATTCCTGTGTATTGCCGAAACATTGTTCGCATAAAGAAGAATGTAGACCCAATTTGTAGAGAGAGAAAATGAGCACGTAAAAACGGTTAGCGACGTTTTAGTTAGCTGAAACACTTGGTTCTTAGCATTGTAGCTGACATGATTAAAAATGTATGCATTGCTCATGATGGTTAGCATTGCTGATGAGCTTGAGGATGGAGTTGTAGCGCCGAGATTCAGAAAATAAGCTATTTTGTGTGAATTTGATAATCGGTGGATAATTCCATTGCTAGAAAAATGAGTCTTGTGACATTGCTGAGCAGTCTATGTGGTTCTACTGAAGAGTCTTAGTCGAGCAGATGGGGTGAGCGCCAATGTAACATGCGATCGGTGGCACTTGTTTGGTGTTGTTGTCTTCTTGGCATTGTTCTCGGCATTGTACAAATTGGTAAGACACGGTTTGAGTATCGAATTGATAAATGGGGGCTGAGGTTGTCATTGAATGGCCGGTTAACATGGAATGGCTACCGAGTAGTGCGAAGGTCCATGTGTGGACATGCCAAGTAGCCTTTTGCAAGTTGTGCCGCTACTAGACTGGGTTGTAGAGATGCCGAGTGGTGTTGTAATGATGTTGGGTAGCTTGGGTGAGTTGTAATGATACTGAGAAGGATTGAAGAGCTGTCGAGTAGCCTTGTACGAGGTATGGCACTGTCGAGCAACTTTGTAGCTTTGCCGAACAATCTTCTATGAGTTGTGGTACTACCAAATTGCACATGCATGGGGTCGAGCGCCAACTAATTCTTCACAATGGAGAAATTATTGAAGTCTACCAATGTTGTACTCCACGCAATGAGCTAGGCGTGTGTAGACAATGTTGCTCTGCTGAAATAGGCCCCCCAGAACCATGATAAATTTTTTGCAACCGAGATAGGTGGGTCGGAATTCTTCGACTTACCGAAACACATTGGTTGGCAACTCATTTGATCCTCTCTTGATGGAACACTTGGTCGGCTTTTTCTTTTAGTTTTGGTCTTTGCCAAGAGCACCTGTTAGATGAGGGAAGTGCCCGAGTGCCAGGAGTTAGTTTAAATTATACTAAATTAATAATTACCCAAGTTCCAAGAATAATTGTTATAGGTATTTGGGAAAATATATGAAATTAATAATTGTGATAAATAGCAAGTTGAAATTAGCATAAACAATGTAACTCTTGGAATCATCCTTGACAAAAAAGTGTTCTTGGCCATTATTGTGGTGCAAAATAATAAAGTTTAATCCACTCAAGATATACCAAGACATATATGTGAACTATAAGTTCATGAATTTAGTAGTAGAGATATAGAGCTAGAAGCCAAAAACAGTAATCTCAAATCATGTTACTAAGTGCAGATATATATTGCCACGAATCATTATAATAACTCATGGTCTAACTTTGTTAATTTCTCCTACTGAGAATGTTTTCTAGAGAGAGAGAGTGTGTAGACCCAGCCATGGGTCTAACTATGATAGTGCCTAAGCCAAACAGATCATAAAGACTTTTATGTAATAGATACATAAATGCATGCAAATATGAGCAACCCAATAAAGAGCTGACTAAAATTTTATTGATGCTTGGTGTTGAGAAGGGGCATGCGGCTTTGCTATTATGTTCATCCATGCTAATAAGAAAATATATTATACTCGTAATACTAATTGACTATTATACTTGCTACCTAGTTGGCCTCTTGATTGGCAAGTTGGCAACTTCATTGGCTCATTGACTTTTTTGGTACCTCTTGGTCTTTTGTCTTGCCAAAATGCTTGATCGGCGAGTGATTTTGTGATATTAACCAATTGGTTGTGCATGTTTGGAGTGCCTTTGTTACCCTTCATAACTTTATTTATTTTGTTGCTTGTCCAACCCCAAGCAAATTGCCGAAGTGGGTTGCCAAGTTTCCGAATTGGTCACTATAATTTTTCTTGACAAACTGAAATGAGCATCTAAAAAAAGGTTGCCATAAGGATCAAGTTGATGAATAAATTTATATACAAAGATTACAAAAATGAGTTAATTGTTAGAAAGAGAAAACAACGAAATGGACCCTTGAATTTCTTTCTCTGTATCTGATTATAAAATCCATAACACATGGAGGGCTTGGTATGTAAATCAAAACCTTAATTCTACTTATGCAAATCACATTAAAATATAAATAAATTTGTAATAGATGAGAGCAAAAGCAAAATAGTGTGTATTTATCATCTTCTTCGTTGAACTCTCAAACGTTTCTCACAGACGGCGCCAATTGTGAGACCGAATTAATCTTTTCACATGGATTGTTGAAGAGATTCAACGAAGAGATGAGCTTGACCCCTGTGGATCTGCAAAGATGAACATAGTCGGTGCCACCTAACCGGGGTTGCCGGCTGGGGACACTCCGATGATAAAGCTAGTCACTAAAGTTAAAGAGTGAAGATGAAGAACTGAAGAGTGTGTGTGTGCTGTCTGGTGCAGAGAGATGATGCATACCTATATTCATGGGGTGTGTAGGCACCCCATTTTTGACTGCCTTTAAGACTTGGACACGACTGATGGTTTACATGGTGGAGAAAGGTGTGGAGGGAAAAAGTTCAGTTTCTTTGGCAAGAAGAGAGTCAAAGCTCAACTTCATACCCCTTTTTGGACCAAAACAATCTTGATCAAAAGATTTTAGTCTTAAAACCCTCTCTTTCAAAACGTTTTTGAAATAAAGTTTTTACGATGTTCCGAGGCTCGCATTTTGTCAAATGTTGCTCTTTTCGGTAAACCGAGCAAAGACAAAGTTAGAAATGAATGAAAGAGAGATGAAATCTTTGAAAAATCTTTCAAAACACCTTGCTTAGGGGTTTGAAGTTGAAGAAAAGAGGAGAAGAGGGAAGAAATCCAGTTGGGGGAGAAAATGGGCATGAACCATTAAGAGAGAGTCGAGCAGCCCTCGCCGAATCGGGCCTATTCATTTGCGTACTTAGAATCAAGATATGAGGCCACCACCGTTGGAAAGAAGACTTCCGGGGCTTCATTTTTCACTCAAGAATCTCCTAAAGCCAATTCCGGATGAGGGAGATATGGTTGATTGAAGTAGGGCATCATTCTGGTTGAACCGAATCTGCGCGGCTTCACCAAAACTGGCATAACTTTTTCCACAGGAGGAATTTTAATACAAGGTTTGTGCCATTGGAAATATAACTTCCGGGGCTTCAATTTGGACACTTGAACGGCCACCATTGGACTTCCCAATCATTGGCCGGCCACCTGTCTTTCCGGCAGACCCTTTTTTTGTCCTGAAAAGTAGCAGGCCGGCCAGAAAATGTAGCAGGCCGGCCACCTAGCTGGTCGGATGACCATTTTGGCCCTTTTGAGCTGGCCGGCCATTCTTGCCCTCCCAAGTGTGTTTCAGCTATGCAATTTTTTTTCCCCCAGATCCTATATCCGGGGTTTGGCCTTTTGGGGGGGAAATTTGAATTTGTTTTTCCCCTCCTTTTTCCCTTCTCTCCCTCTATAAAACCAGCAGCTCCAGTTGCATTTTGGAGAGTTAGAAAAAAATCCATTGGAGCCTTGGCATTAAAACTTCCCTCTCTCCCTCATCCAAACTCAAAACCCCTTAAGTCCTATACCATTTTACACTACAACCCATAGCACCATACCTCCACACTCCACTCCAACAATTTGAGGCTGTTTTCCAGAGGCTAGGAGCACCATTTCTTGGACCAAAGGCTGCTGGAACTTTGTGCTACAAGGGTAAGCCTCTTGATCCCTCTTTTAGGCCTATTTTTGCATGCTTTCTTGGCTTTTGTTGCTTGCATTTTTGGGCTCCGACCCAAACTGTAAATAGTCATATTTTGAGCCCCTTTTCATGTTTGATCAAGGATCTCTTGCTGTTTGAGGTCTCCTACTATCACTTGCCTCTTTAACTCTCTTTTAGGCCTATTTTTGCATAGTATTTTAGGCTTATTTGTGAGCTGTTTTAGACTTGGTCATAAATTGTAAAATATCATTTTTTGAGCCCCTCTTCAACATTGTTGAAGGGCCCTCCTCTGTTTGAGGCCAGAAGCTACCACTTGCCTCTTTGTCCCTCTTTTGGCCTTTTTCTTGCATGATAGTTTAGCCTCACTTGTGTTTATTTTAGTGGCTTGATGTAAACTGTAAAATGCATTTGTTTGAGCCCCTCTTCAACTTTGTTGAAGGGCTCCTTGCCATTTGGGGCCAGCTTCTGTCCCTTATCTCTTTTCCCCCTTTTAGGGCCACTTTTGCATGATAGATAAGCCATATTTGTGATCACTTTTGAGACTTGTTATAAACTGAGAAAATGCTTGTTTTGACATCATTTTCATGTTTCATTAAGATCATTTTCTTATTTGAGGTCTCATACCTCCTTATATGCTTGATTCCCTCTCATTTTGAGCCTTACACCCTAGCCCTTGTTGCATGCCTTATTTGACCTTCTAGCCACTGGAATCTAGTGGATTTCCAGTGGCTTTGATGCTGTTTTGAGCCTCCAAATTAGAGGGGGGTGACCCCCTCTCACCTTGACTTGTTTGGTGGCCATTTTGGCCTTCCAAAGAGGCCCTATCTTGCATACTTTGTGGACTGATTTTGGGGCCAGTTTGGTGAGTTTTGAGACTATCATATTTGATTTTGAAAGTTGGTTTGGGGCTGCCACATGTCTATCTTGTATATGCTTAAGAATCCCTTTGTATGCCCTCTAAAGGAACCCCTCATTTGTGCATGTGTTGGCTGTATTTCCATGGTTATTTGGGCTTATTTTGGCATGCTTTATTCACTAATTTTTTCTTGTTTGGTGAGTTCTTACTTGCTTCATACACTTGCCATGTAAACTATGTTTGCCCGCCAAAATTGCATGCTAATTTAAGCATCTTGCTAGCACTTTTTGGCCACACTTTAAACTGGAAAAGTTCATGTTTTGGGACTTCCTTGACTCTGTCTTCATGCTTCATGTTCAAATAATGCATGCTTTGTATAGCTATAAGTCATTCCATGTGCCTAATTTTGAGTTTCGGGTCTCATCTCATGCATCGGGTGCCATATTGCCATGCTTCGGGACTGTTTAGCATCATATTTTAGCGCTGAAATTTGCATGTTTGTATACCATGTTCCATGCCTTACCATGCTTTGGTAGAGTGGCATTCGTGCCTTAGGTTCGGTCCTCGGTTTGCGTGCATGTGTACACGCATCTCGAGTGTCTCATTTCCATCCAATGGCCTCCTACGTGAGTGTGGCTGAGGTCCACTTGTGTTGGTGTAAGCCCATTATGCATTGTGTATGCCATTTCATTTCATAGTATTGTGTATGCTAGGTTGTATGTTAGCGCATTGTGTATACCATGTTACCTCGTGCATCGTGTATGCCATTTCATAGCATTGTGCATGTTAGGTTGTATCTTAGTTGCATTCATGCATGTCATGCATATTGCATTGTGTTTGGGATAGGAGTTAGCCCGAGTACAGGAAACGAGGTACGTTTTGTACTCCGAGTGACGGAATGTGTCTCAATTCCCCAGTCGCCGACACTTCGGATTACCCATGATGGAGTTTAGGTCTTGTTGTGTTTATACGTGCATTCATTTCATATTAAGTTGTGCAATTCAACTCCTCGGCCATCATGTATTGAGATGCGTGATTGGTGGCACGAGGATCGAGGTAAGCATACATATGTGAAAATACATTGCCATGCCCCTTTCTTGCTCTCTGTTGCAGCAAATCAAGAATCAACAGCCTTTTAGAGCTTTGCACAATATTCTGAGCATAAATTGTAAACAGAGGCTAATCGGGGCGTCGCAATGGATTTCCATGCCAAGCAACTCAAACATGCATCATCCATCACCCGGAGCAGAGTCGAGGCAGTCCCTGGCTTGCATGCCAATTTATTGCTTTCCTAGTTAAGTTTGTTAATTAATTAGGGTTTTGTATTTATTCAGACTGTATTTATTCGGGACTGTATATTATTCTTTCGGACCCTCCGAGTGAGGGCACAATTGTAATAAGTGTGCGTGTGTGAGATGTATGTCTTCCAACCCCACGTCTTTCTCTCCATTTTATTTACCAGCTTATGATGGTTAGATTAGGACATGTTTCAATTAACATACAGTATGATAGCATGTTTGCATTCATGCATCTGTTTTGCATGCACCGGGCTCGGTACATCATAACTCACTGCATTGTATCTCAATTCCAAGTTGAATACTTGTTAGCTGTAGCATTCCATATGCCATGTTTAGAATAGCCGAGCCTGCTATAGTTGCATTTTTGCATGCGTTGCATTAGGCATTTCTGTATAGTTAGGATCATGCATGGATTTCTAATTAGCTTCTGTTTTGGCTTGGAGTACTCGGTGAGTTTTTATGCTTTAGCATCCTTGCATGCGTGTGAGTGACTGCCATGAATAGCATGCTTACCATGAGGCTATTTGCTTATGTGATACAACTGCTTGAATGCCTGTGGGTGAAGGTTGGGTTATTTGGATTGGAACAATGCATTGACTGTGAGTTTTAAGCCCACTAGATAGTGGCAAAACCATCTTTTCTAAGCCCACCTGAGGGTGGCAAAATCTGCATTTTAAGCCTACTGCGGGTAGCAAACCATCTTTCAAAAAAACAAACATGAAATGTTTTGTTCCAATTCAGGCGACCCGGTCTATACTTGTATGCTGTGCGCATCACATAGTAAATCTAGGCTAATAACCGGAATAAGAATGCATAATGTTTTCAAAACTAGATATCATGGTTAGTAGAGGCCGATCTTTGATCGGGCGAGCGGGGGTGCTCACGAAGTGACCTTCCCCAATCGTACCCAAGTTCCCGAGCCGAGGCAACTTTGGTGATGACGGACACGTGGCCTTAGGCAAACGAGTCAGGGTTTCCTAAATTTTCCCAAAAAAAATATTTAGGTGGCGACTCTGTATCTGGCAAAGCAGTCCATGTTTGGCACTTCTTTCAAAAATCTATTTTCTCAAAACGATTTGCCGGATTTGGACTCTTTGGTTTGGATTACGAACCGTGACAATTAGAGTCCTGAACTGTAGTGAGCCCGAAACGAACGGAACGAGGGGACCCATTCCCTCCCGGGGCGTTCGGGGACGTCTACAGGGTGCCTTCCTTTTATAGATGAGGGGTGTGATATTTGTCTTGTGGGCTTTCTTGTTTGGGTTAGGCCCATTGTCAGGCCTTGTTTGGGTTAGCCCAATAAACTGATATATTTTTTCCTAGCTCCTACGATTACTATTCAAAGGATGTTAACTTACAATAGCAGCTGATGAACTTGGTTCTCTTGAGAAATGTGAACTTATTGTTATGAGCTTAATAAAAAGTGAACTTATTGTTGTAAATCCACACCATGGTAGAAGCTCCTGGAAGTCTAGATTGGAGGCTAACCAAAGCTGGAAGAAGCTGGAAGGAGCAGGAATAAAACCTTCAAGAGAGGTCAAGAATGGTGGCTGCCAACCGACCAGCTATGAGAAGAGGTGGTTGCCAATCCGAGCTTTCACACTTCTCAGCTTTATGTATAAATAGAGAGAGGGGGAAACTCATTTGTATCAGAAATTAGAGAGAGAGCTGTGAGTTGAGAGAGAAAAATTTTCCTTCTCCATTGTTTATATGTTGCACTGTGTGTATTGAAAATCTCATTTCTACTCCGTGGACGTAGACATTCTGTCGAACCATGTAAATTTTGTATTCTTTGTGTATGTGTCATTGAGTTTTGGGTGTCCCTAATACTAACACTTATGGAGAAATAAAATTCTATTTTGAGTGGCAAAAGCCTTGATATTAGTGGTCCTCAATTGGGGTAGCTGAGAGAAAGAATCAATCCTATTTTTTTTAAAAATTTTTAATTTTAATTTTAATTTTTTAAAGCAAAGCCTTTCTGGATGGCTTTAGACTTTTCGTAAAATTCTAAGTACAACATTTTTTAAATTTTCTTTGTTTTGAAGCAAATTATATTTATAGTCTCTATATTTCAGCCTTTGTGTCATTTTGATTTTTTATAATTTCAATTGATTCGATTTTGACTATTAATTTTTACTGTCTCAAATTGGTCAAATTGATTTCAATTATTAACATTTTTTATGACAAATGTGCACATGAGCACCATGCATCATGTTTTTTGGGGCAAAATTGTAAATTTGAGTAATTTAGTGACTTAACTTTAACCAATTCAATGATCATTTTCCGTCAAAAATCTCAACAATTTTATTAATTGAACCAAATTGATATAAAATTTAAAATTAAGAAACAAAATTAAACTAATTAAAAATATAAAAACTAAAATAACAAGTAACAAAATATAGGACTATCAACATTATTTGCCCTTTTCATTTTGTGGAAGCCAAAAGTCCAAACATGAATAGAGAAAGGTCAGAGAAGTACCAAAAGAGGGAGGAGGGGTGGTTCATATATATATATATATATATATACAGGCGTTAAACATTGGGAATAAAATGAAATTATCTTTTTTATTTTTAATGAAAAAGAAATACACAAGTCAATATTAGAACCTGTCTTTCCAATTACTTTAATAAATAGCGGTGATTTATTTGTAGTATATTAAGGTTAATAACATGTGGGATACTAAAAGGCTTTTTCTAATTCTTTACTTGGCACAAATGGGAAATTTTTTCATAAGATTTGGAACAAAAATTATTTAGAGTAATGGTAGAGATCCTAAAAATTTTACCAAAAGTTATATCAAATGTCTCACATGAGTGTGGGATCCACACAATGTGAGTTCGATGTGGGTCACACATTCCTGTGACATATTTGATAGAATTTTTGGTAAAATTTTTAAAATCTCTAATATTATTGAATTATTTATCCATAAATGGATTTATTAATCAAGCTATGCTACACATATAAAAACCTTTCACATAAACAACTACAAATGAGACACAAAGAATGGAATCACATGTGAGTCCCACCCAAGTAGGTCTCACCTTTTGTGTCTAATATATAATTAATTCTATAAAATCATTTTATACACTAAATTTTTCTCTTATTTATCACCTTCTAGTGGACAAAATTTGGGAGTTTGGACATAGGCACAACACCCATGCTATGAGTCTGTGAAAGCGTGTCATGATTTGAACGGTTCATATAATAAGATTTGTTGAGTAGGTCATCTATGAAAAAAAAGAGATTAATTAGACATCTGTAATGCTACAACAATACCATATTTAAAAATTCCTCCTGAAGAGATGCAACTGTTCTCTCAGCCACTCCTTCCACGAGGGGAACGAAGTTGCTGACAAATTAGCAAATTTGGGAGTAGCCCAAGATGACCATGTGGTAATATTAGAAGATCCACCTGATATAGTGAGATCTCTAGTCATTGATGACATGATTGGAGTAAGTATTGTGAGGGACTGAATTTCTTGTTTTGTAAGGACACTTTATCTTCTGTTTGCTCTTAATTCAGTTGAATCAAATATATATATATATATATACCACATTTAAAAATAAATTATTAACATAATTTTGATAATTTTTTAAGAAATAATTTAGGTTTGATCATGGGGTTAAGCATGTCTAATTAACCTCATTTTTTATATAAATAATATACTCGACGAATCTTATAATATAAATAGTTCAAATAATTAAAATAAATTTAGAATAAACCCAATAAACTGTCATAAATTTGAATGAAGTAAAGCATTCTCTTGCCAAGATAATTCATCCTGGTTTTAACTTTGTAATCAGATTGGCCATACCAGCCAACCGCTTCAGCCTAGGTCTTTATCTCGGTTGAAGCACAATAAGAGTTTGGCTTTTCCAGCCTCTTCAGCCTTGATCCTTACCTCGGCTGAAGAGTAATAAGAGTTGGTTTAATCCAGCCAACCACTCTTTAGCTGATATCCTTACTTCGGCTGAAGAGTACAAAGAGTTGGTTTAATCCAGTCAACCACTCTTTAGCCGATATCCTTACTTCGGCTAAAGAGTACAAAGAGTTGGTTTAATTCTGCCAACCACTCTTTAGCCGATATCTTTACTTCGGCTGAAGAGTACAAAGAGTTGGTTTAATCCAGTCAACCTCTAAGTTGGTTTATTCCTGCCAACTTAGAATAAAGTATTTGGTTATTCCGACCAAACGTCCTGCAGCCTGGATCCTTATCCTGGGCTTAGGATGGGTGTTGGTTTTTCCAGCAAACCTCTAGATTTGGTTTTTCCAGGCAACCTAGAGTAAAGTGTTTGGTTATTCCGACTAAACGTCCTGCAGCCTGGATCCTTATCCTGGGCTTAGGATGGGTGTTGGTTTTTCCATCCAACCTCTAGATTTGGTTTTTCCGGTCAACTATGTTTACAATGTTCCTAACTTAATAAAAACTATCTTTTACATCAAATAACTTATACTGAAAAAAGAATCTACTTTTTTATTGAGATAGGAAAAGGAAAATTACATATGCTTGAAAAAAGTTTAAAATAAAATAAATTGAGATTGGCAGTGTTCCATGGCCTGGGAATGGCTTTGCCGTCCTTATCTTCCAAGTGGTATGCCCCTTTTCCTGCTAATCCAACCACTTTGTAAGGTCCTTCCCAATTGGGCCCTAACTTGTCATCTCTTGGTACCATGGTGTTTCCCATCACTTTGCACAGCACCCAATCGCCGATCTTGAATTGCCTTGGATGCACTGTTTTGTTGTATTTCCTGGATAACTCTTGTTGGTATGAGGCAATGTGAACCAGTGCTCTTTCTCTTTTTTCTTCGGTGAGGTCGAGTTCCAATGCTATGGCTTCTCCATTTAAGTTTGGATCAAAATTTTCGCTTCTAATTGTGGGGAGGCCAACTTCCAGTGGGATTACTGCTTCCATGTCGTAGGCTAAGGAGAATGGTGTTTCTCCTGTTGATCGTCGAGGTGCGGTGCAGTAAGCCCATAAAACATGAGGAAGTTCCTCAGCCCACTTGCCTTTTGCCTTCTCTAACATTTTCTTCAGTCCATCCAAGACAACCTTGTTTGATGCTCTGCTTGGCCATTTGCCTGAGGATATGCCGGTGTAGAATTGTAGAACTCTATCTTGTATTCTTCACAAAAGCCTCTAAAGATTCTGCCATCAAACTGAGTGCCACTGTCCAATATTAGGGCTTTAGGTATACCGAACCGAGTAATGATGTTATGCCAGACAAACTTCTTCACGTCTTTTTCCTTAATTGATGCTAAGGCTTCTACCTCCACCCATTTTGTGAAGTAGTCGGTGGCTGCAAAGAAGAACTTCTTGTTGCCTGGTGCTGTTGGAAGTGGTCCTATTATGTCCAAGCCCCACATTGCGAAGGGCCATGGGCTGGTTAAGGGTAGGAGTTCTCGGGCAGGTTGATGTATTTGGTGTGCGAACTTCTGGCATTTCTCGCACTTCTTCACATATTTCTCTGAGTTTGCTTGCATGTAAGGCCATCAATATCCTTGCGAGATTGCTCTGTATGCTAGTGACCTTCCCCCTTGATGGCTTCCGTACACGCCTTCGTGTATTTCGAACAAAAATGCTTCAACTTTGCTGGGATGAACACACTTCAGGTAGGGTCCTGAGAACGATTTCTTGTACAATGCCAAAGACGGGGAGAGCCAAAATCTTTGTGACTTTGCTCTTATTCTGTTGACCGCTTTCTTTTCTTCTGGTAGGGTGCCATCTTTTAAGAACAGTATGATGGGGTCCATCCAAGAAGGGCCTAACTCGGCGCAATATACCTCTTCTGCTTCGGGGTCTTCAATGCTTGGTCTAGGTAGGTAGTCGATTAGCAATGGATGAGGGAGGGAAGTATCTTCCATTGAAGCAAAGCCTGCTAGTTCGTCTGCTCTGCTATTTTTCTCTCTGCCAATCTGTTCTATCCTGACTACTTCAAATTTCTTGATTTCTGTTCTGACCAACTCTTGGTACTTAGCCATCCTGTCGTCCTTTGCTTCGTAGTCGCCTGAAATTTGGTTTACCACCAGCTGTGAGTCGCTGTGAACCATTAGCTCGGTGGCCTTCATGTAGAATGCTGATTTGAGGCCTGCAAGAAGCGCTTCATATTCCGCTTCGTTGTTTGATGCTGGGAAGCCAAGGTTGACTGCTTGCTCCACTACTAGGCCTTCTGGAGAGATGAGGACTATGTCGAGTCCTGCTCAATGCCGATTGGATGCTCCATCCACGAAGAGCTTCCACATCTCTCCGACGAATAACTTCCAGTAAGTGGAGAGATCAGATGATGCCTTGGGGTCCAGAATGTTGCTGGTGTTTTCTTCAAGGTCCATGCTTGTTGTTTGCCTCTCGCTATCTGATTGTACCAAGTCTTTATTTGTTGGTGAGTCTTGGCTTGGTGAAGCATGGTTTGCTTCTTTCTGCTTTCTTTACTCTGGTCTGCATTGGGGTCTGACTGAGTGTCTTGCACTAGAGGTTGTGCTATTCCGGCGTCAACTTCTATCCCTAGTTCGTTGTGTCAGTCAGGTCGAATTGGGCCGATATGATGACTTCCTGGGGTAAATTCTGCGACAAAGTCTGCCAAAGCTTGTGCCTTTATCACGGTTATGGGTTGGAACTTGATGTCGAATTGTCCCAACTCTACTGCCCACTTCAATATTCGCCTAGAAAAGTTCGCCCTCTCAAACAGAGCTTTTAATGGGAATGCTGTAAGGACGACTATGGTGTGGGCATGAAAGTAGTGCGACAACTTCCTTGAGGCTATCATCAGGGCCAAGGCCAGTTTTTCCGGTGGCAAGTACCTTGTTTCAACGCCCAGCAATGTCTTGCTGACATAAAAGATGGGTAGATGTTGGATTCCTTCCGCACGGACCAACACTGCGCTAATTGCGTGCTGGGAGACTGAGAGGTACAGGAAGAGTTCTTCTCTAGGTATTGGGGTGACAAGCAATGGTGGAGAAGACATGTATTCTTTCAAGTTTTCCAGAGCGCAGTCGCATTCTTCGTCCCACTCGAACTTCGCTTTTAATGCTTGAAAAAATGGCCGTAGTCTGTCTGACGACCGGCTAATGAATCGGTTGAGTACAGCTGCTATGCCGGTGAGATGCTGCACTTCTTTTACTGAGTTAGGCTTTTCTAGATCCTGAATAGCTTTGATCTGGGAGGGGTCTGCCTCTATACCCCGGTTTGTCACCCGGAAGCCCAGGAATTTGCAAGATCCTACACCGAATGCGCACTTAGATGCATTAAGGCGCAACTTGTGCCTCTTTAGAATCTGGAACATCTCACCAAGGTCCCTTAGATGGTCGTTCTTATCCTTGCTCTTGACCACCATGTCGTCGATGTAAGCCTCCATTGTTCTACCTAACAATGGCTCAAACATCTTGGTGACCATTCTCTGGAATGTTGCCCCTGCGTTCTTCAGGCCAAAGGGCATAACCTTGTAGCAATACAGTCCTCTTGGAGTTGTAAAGGACGTGACCTCCTGGTCTGGTTCGTACATGGCGATCTGATGGTAGCCTCTGTACGCATCAAGAAAGCTAAGTCGGTTGTGTCCCGCCGTTAGGTCTACCAGTTGATCTATTCGTGGTAGGGGGAAGCTGTCCTTTGGGCATGTTTTGTTGATTGTCTTATAGTCGACGCAGACACGCCATTTGCCATTCTTCTTTGGCACCACGACTGTGTTGGAAATCCATCTGGGGTAGTGCACCTTTCTGATAGCTCCTGCCTCTAGTAGATTTCCACTTCTTCTGCCACTATCTCGGCGTGGTGGAGTGCCGATCTGCGTGTGCGTTGAATGATTGGTCTGGTGGATGGGTGGACATTGAGTTGGTGACAGATGAAGTTTGGATCAATGCCTGGCATGTTGTAGGGTGTCCAGGCGAACACTTCGATGTTAGAGGTCAAGAATTCTAAGACCTCTAATCTCTCAGTGCTGGACAACGACGAACCGAGCAGAAAGAACTTATCCGGGTTCTTTTCATCTATTCTTACCTCTACTAAGTCTTCCACCGCTTTTTGGTCAGCTGCTTTGCCGACATCTGCGAATAGTTCATTGCTCTCAGGTTCTTCCACCGAATGAACATATCCCTTGGCAACATGGCTGCCATTAACCGTGATAAAGCATTGCTTGGATATAATTTGTCTCCAAAGACCTCTTAATTACCCCGGCTTCATTGGGGAATCGTATTACTTGATGTAGGAGGATGAAGCTACCGCTCGCATGGCATGCAGCCATGTTCTTCCCAAGATTATGTTGTAAGTGGATGGAACTTTCAACACCAAAATTCCACTTGTTTCGTCACACTTTCCACTCTGACTGGGAGGATTATCTTGTCGACTGGCCATTCTGGCATCGAATTGAATCCAATTAGAGGAGATACGGCAGGTGCCAAGTCTTTGTCTTGTAGCTTCAATTGTTTGAATGTTTCGTAATACATTATCTCACATGAACTACCTTGGTCAATCAAAATCCGCTTGACGTCAAAATCCTTGACTCGGAGAGTGACCACCAGGGCATCATTGTGAGGGCAATATATCCTGGCCAAGTCTTTATCTGAAAAGGATATGACGTTCGTGGCCTTTGTTTTCCCCTTCTTGATGGTAGGTTGAGCACTTAGTACTCCCTTAGGTGCTCAGCCTTCTTGATCATTCCTCTGAGCTCACAAATCCGCTCAGGTTCACATACTCCACGTATCACGTTGATCACGCCTTGAGGTGGGGCGTCGATTGGTATTCCATTCGGGTGGTTGTCATTCTGGAGGGCTAGCTGCGCCCCTCCTTCAATGTATTTGTCCAGGTGACCGGCTGCCACCAACTCCTCTAGATGCTGTCTCAATGGTGTACAATTTTCAGTGCGGTGCCCCTTTTCTTTATGGAAGGTGCACCGTGATCTTTCGCCGTAGTCCTTCTGAGCCTTTCCTAGCTTGGCAGGCCATCTGAAGGAAGGTTCATCGCGAATCTCGCTTAGAATCCGGTAGATTGGTTTCTTGAATACCGTGGTTATGGCAGTACGGACCCTCAACCATCTTTTATCCTGGTCCTCTCCGTTGTCTCGTCTGCCTCGCCCGTTTTTACTCGGTCGGTCTACTGTGTTGACCTTTGCTGAGGCCTTTTTATCTGGTACTGCGGTCGTGCTAGACTTTGCTTTAGCACGGGCGCCATCCTCTTCCACCCTAATGTGCTGGTGTACTCTCTCCATCAAGGCTTCCAGTGTTAGAGGTGGCGTTATAGTGATTGAATCCCTTAGTTTGTTCGCAACTGGAAGGCCCCTTTTGTACTATGCAATGGCTAGATTGGTGGGGCAATCTCCAATCTAGTTGAAGGTCTCCCAGTAGCATATTGTAGGGTCTAAGTGTCTCCTTGTCGCCCATTCAATGGAGAGAAGCTGGTCAATCTCCACTGGCATTTTGGTGTTCGTTCTGAACCTTGTTACGAACGCCTCTGCCAATTGCGCCTAGGAGGCTATGCTGCCTTCTGGAAGTTTTTCGAACCAAGTTAAGCCTAGGTCACCAAGGCTTGATGGGAAGAGGATGCACATCAAAGCCTCGTTGCGTCGATATACCGCCATAACCTGGTGGAAGTGGCTTAGGTGCATGTAGGGGTCTGTCTTCCCCTCGTACGTGGTAAATTTAGGCTGAAGGAAGCCTAACGGTAAGGGCGCGTTTTTCAATTGCCGGAATGAACGGCGAGGTCTGCAGCCTCGCTAATGCTTTGTCCGTTGTTTGTAGGCAGGTCGTAGTATTGGCATTCCGACCTCGATGCTTCCATGCGTCCGAGGAGCCAATCGCTGCAAGGCAGAAACTCTGTGTGGGTCGCGCGCCCTGGCATCTTCCTTCCATCGTGCCTTTTCTTCTAGCACGGTTCGCAAGTCGGACAATCTAGGAAACTCTGTTTGCCTAGATGATGTCTGGTGCGTGTGCGAGGGCCGATAGGTGCTTCCTTCCGTGTGTGACCTCCCAGATCTCGTCCTCTCAGACCTGGAGTGACGAGTTCTTGAAGTCCGGGATTGTGTATCTCCTGTCCTGAGGCTTCTATTCTCTGCTTGAGATGGTGTGGTACGTCTACTATGATTTTCTGAGTGGCGAGGGGGCGTCTTGCTTTTGCGCCCCTTTCCTGTTGCCACTCATTTTCCCTTCATCTGGCACTTCATGGATTCTATGTCCGCCGCCATTCGTCGTGTCAATTTGTCTTGCTCCTTCACACGATCCTCCAGAGTTTGGGGATCAATCTTCCACCTTTGTTTCTCAGGACTTTGTGAACGAGAGTGACGGGGGCTGTTAGTCCGCCTTCTCCCCCTCGCATCCCTCCTGGGATTCTGTCACTGTGGTTCCAAGTCCGCCATAGGAGGGATAGAAGGTAGACCTTCGCGCCTCGCACCCCCCTCTGGTGTTTGTCCGTCAATGGCGGACTATGGCAAATCTTCGTTGTGCGCCATTGATTCTAAAGAGGAAAAGCTTGATCAAGAGGTTTTGTTCTTGTCTGAATTCCCGCAGACGGCGCCAATTGTACGGGAAAGAAATAAACCTTCTTGTATAATCCTGTTCATCAAGATTGCGCTCCTTCGTACGACGTCACTTTACTCCCTGAAAACACAAACGTGAGCTAGCCGGCGGGTATGTGCCGGATACCTCTCCGATGCCTAAGTTAGCAAAATAGACAAATAGACAAAAAGGTCTGTGTACTCGGGAATCAAAGTTGTGTTACCTCTCCATAGGTGATGTTGTGAGCTTTTATAGGTTCTATGTAGCACAATCCTAGTAGGACTCTTACTCCTCCATGAAGAGTCCTCCTAGGATTCACACTCCTGAAAGATAATGCTTATCTTTCAACACCCCCCTCACTGCTTAAATCAAGTGAGATGGTTTTTTCATGGCCGAACTCCAATACGACCGAAGTAAGCATGGCTATGTTAGGCTGCAGATTAGACCGAACTACACTTAGTTTGGTTCTTCCTTTCACTGCTCTTACTTCGGTTCTCAAAATAATTAGCTAGGCTTGACCGAGCTAGCTGTGTTACGCCGCGACCG
The DNA here is from genome assembly GCA_030407325.1 of Camellia japonica. NCBI lineage: Eukaryota > Viridiplantae > Streptophyta > Magnoliopsida > Ericales > Theaceae > Camellia > Camellia japonica. Next base: position 92,948,333 of record JAPPVO010000031.1, read on the forward strand.
GACTAACTCTGAGTGTAGCAACCTGGCGACCAAGTTATCCGCAGTACTCTTCTGGACCGAGGTAACAATAGGTTCTCTCGGACCGGTCTAACTTCAAGGCTTCGGGACCGGACTAACTCTAAGGCCTTCTAGGACCGGTCTACCTCCAAGGCTTTTTTACTCAGCCCTTTGTAATGTGGCTCACAACGGCCCATTACCCAGCTCGGCCCAATTTTCATATAAATTACCCTCTCAGAATTTAACAGTATTGGATTCAAAGATTTGATGAGAAGGAGGGGAAGAAAAAAACAAATAAAAATTTGAAAGAAAAAGATCTCTCACCACTCGTTTAAATGATTAAAGAAATAAGAAACAGTAAGAAAGGAAGAGAAATGATGAGAAAGAATTTCTTTATAGAATTGAAGTCATGTTTTGCTCAGTGAGACAAAACAAAAAAAAAAAAAATGACCAAAAAAACTTTTTAGGCAAAAAGGTTCATCCAGATTTCCAATGCTCACCATCACTTAAAAGGAGAATATATGAGTTCAACTTTTTTAAAGTGCTAATCTAACAATTAATAATTGACTATTGTAGATAAAAAAATAAAAATAAAAACTTACTAGTGTCAAAAACAAAAACACAAAAATCCCAATATTAACTGGTTGAGCCGACAAAGGCTAAAAGTGACTTGTCATCACATGACTCGAAGGAGTTGAAAGTTGAAACTTGAGCTAAATTGACTTGGTGAATGGTGGTTCAAGTTGGGTTGCCACTGTGCAATGCAATGGTTGATCAGAACCACAAATTTTTTTTTTTTTTTAATTAATATTTTTTTCAATCTGTTAGTGAAGGGAAAAAAAAAATACACTTGCAGCAATAAGACTCAATGTTAGACATCAAGCCTTATAAATAGGGAAAGAAAAGTTATACTTTGTAATAGTAATACTCAATGTAAAACATCACGCAAAGTAAAAAAGTGTCTCATCTATCAGGCCGACCCTTGAGCCTTAAAAAAAAAAAAAAATAGAAAAGTATCTGGAGGTGCTTTTCTTTTACCGTTGAAATTGCATATCTATCATATAAAGCAAGAAGGTCAAGAAGCATACACACAAATTGGTTCCTAATATACATTTGAATATATAATATATATAAATAGAATATATTCCCTTATGGGCATTCAAAGTACATGCTGCACTCTACTTATGCATATGCAGATGGAGGAGGTTGAAGATCGCAAAGAATAGGAGAGAAAAGAGGGAAAATTAAAAGCCAAATGTCTACTATATCAGAATCAGATGTCTATATTCCCTAATTGGGCTACAAATAGAGACACAGACAATAAGCATTTGCATCAAGAGCTCACAATATTGGAGAGGAAGAGAGGTCTTACATGAAGGCAAGAGTCTAGTTTGGTAGCCAAGGATGATTTGCCTGAAGTCACCTTTTGTTTGATCGTCAGAGCTTGCTTGTTTGGTTCTCTGCAGGCAGTCATCTTGGTTAGTTTGACAGCCTCTTGTCTCTCATGCTAGTCTTTCTCTTCTTCCATGAAGAGCAACTTTTTTTACTTGAGCATATCGAATTAATATCTAAAAATAAGATGCAAAATTTGAGATATGTGGATTAGATTGGTTAAAAGTGTGGCACGTACCATACCATTTTATAAATCATAAATTCAAATTTCAAGTACTTTTTTTTAATATATTTTTTCCAAACACATGCCAAATTATGAATTAATTGTTGCATGGTCTACATGAAATTTGTTTAGCATTTTCAAGTAAATGTCGCCATCTTAATTATTTTTCAGGCTCAAGATCTTCTGTTCTTATTTTTTATATGTTATCTGTCCCAAATACTCTCCCCATCTAACGATGTGTGAGCTCTCATTTATTAATTATTTATTTGGCACATGGTCATTTTATGTTGAAAAATTATTAAATGTTGGGTAAATTACAAACACAACTTCTGAGATTTACTTAAATTACAAATTACTTCCTGTGGTTCTAGAAATTACATTCTGCCCTATAAAATTTTTAATTTCATAACAAATAGGTCCTTTTATTAATAAATCATCCAGTAAATTAACAGTTTTTAATAATGTTAAAATTTTATTTCAATTAATAATTCAAATAATTTTATTATTGTATAGGTGAACAGTTAGAAATTTTACTTTTTCAATTAATTCTGTTAAATAAAAAATTCTAACAGGGAGGTATTTGTAATTTTTCAAACCACAAGGGACAATTCGTATTTTAAACAAGCCTTAGGGGGTGTATTTATAATTTACCCTTAAATATTCTTAAAGTATCACGTATTATTACTTTTGTGATACTACCTGCAAATAAAAAATCACAACACGCATCAAGTCATGAACGAAATTAAGAGAAGACCACAAGTCATGACCCCCTATTTCTGTGAAAAATACTATTTGCTATAGCACTTTAAAAATATATATTTCATTTTATACATAAAATGACCCTTAAATATAAAAAAATATATATTTCATTCTTCTCTCATCTTGCATTCTCTTTCTATTTTACACTATAAAATTTCTTTATCCTATTAGAAATTGTTTCTATGTAATTTAAATTTTTTCTGTGTGTATATATATATAATTTATATATCAGGTTGTACATATATGAGTATTTGTATATATGACAAAAAAATTATTTGTCTTTTGGCCCATCCAATGATAAAATTCTAATTTCATTCCTGCGTCAAATATTTCTTATTTCTTAGCTACCTAATAGAGGTGAGTTATCATGATTTACCTATAAAATTTTTCTATTACATGATTGATTTAGAATAACATGTACACATAATTTGAAACGACTGAATAATTTCCCGCGTTAGGATGAGAGTTTGAGAAGAGAGATAGAAATTAATGAGGACAATATTTACTTTCATTTTTTCGTTTACTTGTTGGCTTTGTTGAAGTTCTTTCATAAGTCTCCCACAACGTTTAACCATCTTTGTTAATGTGCCAACTTTGACAATGTTTCTTTCCATGTCACTATATTCTATATATTTTTTTGTGGGTTCTACTCTAAATTTATAATGATGATCTGAACTTTTTATCTAATAAATCTTATAGTAAAGACTCTCTATTTAAAAAATCAATTTCATCATAAGTTAATGAATGAACAAATTATATTTTGTTTTATAAAATAAATGGTTTAAGTTTAAATTTATAATTATGTAATTTACTCATATGTCTAGTGATATTCAATGAATTTAATTTTTTGCACAACTTATCTTTACTGTTAGACCTATAAGATGAACGGTTCAAATTAATGGTAGACCTAGAAGTTTTGGTAAGAGGGAGCTAAAACTCTATATACAAATGTTTAGACCTATAATCATAAACTCATTACAAATTTTATTTTATCACATAATTACAAATGTTTTGTATGCATGTATGTTGTACTAAAATAATTATTTTTATAAAGCATAAAAAAATAAATGTTATCATTAAATTTACAGAAAAATAAATAAGTACATAAAATAAAAATAATAAAAAAAATTAGTCAATAGACATTTACAAGACAAAAATATTTAAAATGATATTATAAACTCTTTTACGCTTTGTACAAAATATAAGATTAAAAAATAGTAACATACAAATATTTTTTGATGTTGATCGTAGTCATATTGAATTGTAATTAACACCAATTAGAGCTATAATCAAATGTCATTTTGATAGTAATCAAAGTCCCCTCAATGAGTTGCAATGAATATCACTAAACATAATCAAAATTAAAATGGAACGTAACTAAATTTAATTTAATATATTTGTAATTCTACCATCATAATGATGCATAACTAAACACCACAATATATTTGTTACTAATATCAATTTAAATTATAACTTACATATGGTAATACATGACTCTAGTTAAGTGCTTCAAACTAATTGACACTTTTGAGGGGGGAAAATTAAAACTTAGAGAGTCCAACTCTTTAAAATTATAGATTCAACCACAAAGATGGTAATATAGGGCTTTGGAAATGGATGCAGGGGCAATGACCTCTTTTAGCCACCTCTGCGTTTGCCATTAGTTCAAATCATTGTTGTGAACTCGAGATCGGCACTGAAGGACCTCCAAAGATGCTGAAAATGCTATCAATTTGTAGGGGATTTTCTTCTTAGTTTGTAAAATGTAAAGGCATGGCCTCTACAAAATCAGTTTTTCAATTGCCTCCATAACATATTTTATACAATATAATTATATATATTTTAGGAAGAATTTTACAGCACAACACTTTTTTAGATAATTTACATTTATAGTTATTACCATTTCTAAAAAATCTCCTCTAATTTTACTCAGAATGACTTGATAAGTTTATGTGGGGATATATTTTCTGAGTACCAACACGTGGCAAGGTGACGCCGACGTGTTAGCCGAGGTGCCACGTGTCTTGGTCATAACGCCGAGGTGATCTCGGCAGGCCAGGGCGAGGTTATCTGCGAAGATATCGGAATCCGAGATAAGCGGATAAGGGACAAGAGTTCTAGAATAAGGAAAGACTTCAAGATGAATAAGGATAATGTTCTTAGAGAGTTTATCCTTATCTCTTGAGGAGTCCAAAGTAAACACTAAATGGGAGTCCATAGAAGTCAGGCTTCTATCGGGAATAGGATTGAGTTAACTATAAAAGAAAGGCACTCCCGTTGGTCTAAGGTACGCAATTTATATTCTGAACAGTGAGTTTAGCACTATTGATTATCTTTGAGAGATATACTGACTTGATCGTCAGAGTGCCCCCGGGTGGACGAACTATCGCTGGAATCTTCTCTTTCTATTGCAGGTTAGCCAGGTGTCATCTATTCTGCTAGTTCTCTCCAGCTGATCACTGAGTTGGCAGTGTGGTCGGAAAATCACCCACACAATTTGGCGCCGTCTGTGGGAAAGAAAGTAGAATAGATGGCCAGTAACGGACAGAAGGAAAAGATTAGGGACGACACTCCTGTTGAGAGTGGGAGACATATTGACCTTGATGTCGAAGGAAACAGGTCCAACGCAGAAACTCATGAGCAAACTCACAGAGTGAAGGACATCGGCCAGACTAGCGATGTACCAAAGAAACCTGATCAAAGCGGATACTACAACGAAGGCGACCTCCAGGTATGGAAGGACAGGTGCCTGCGAAGGGACGAAGAGGTGAAAGAGATGGCAAACAAATTGGCAGACCTGCAATCGGTCGTCAATTTTATGATGCAAAACAATGTCATGCAGCCACTATTCCCGCTGCAAGACACGCCGATTCCAGCGGCTAATACCCAGAAGGGAGGGCAGAAAACAATCCCTATAACCCCTCAGCACACCAGGAGTGAAAGACACTCTCACCGGCCTTCAAGGGAGGTCGGGCAACGAGAGTCGAGAAAGGAAGAGTCACAAAAGACGCACCGCACCAAGGAGGTGGACCCCAAAGAACATCGGCATGTTCAGGGGCAGGTACTATGCTTCAACACACCTAATGGAGAAGGGTCAAAAAGGGCTCGCAACGAAGCTGAGAGTAGTGTTCCGAAGATACTGAAGTCAGGAGACAGCCGAGCTCCTGGCCAGACAAAAGAGGACTTGAGAGATTACCTCAAGATGAGGCAAGATCATGCCGAAGTAACATCCACTGTAAAGTCGAGAACTCCATTCTTGGTAGAGTTAGACAACTTTGAGGCGCCGAAGAGATTCAGTATGCCAAGGTTCCAGATCTATGATGGTAAGTCAGACCCCAACTTCCACGTTGGATTATACTTAAACTCAATGGCATTGTATAGTGGGAACGAGCCGTTGCTCTGCAAAGTGTTCCCCTCATCCTTCAGGGAGATTGCATCAGATTGGTTCCATAAACTACCAAAGGGAAGTGTGAAGACATAGGAAGGCCTAGTTGAGATGTTTGTGGCCAGGTTCGTAACGAACAAGCTGCAGCCATTAAGGGTGGACACATTGATGGCTCTGAAGATTAGCAAGGATGAAGGCCTTAGGGCCTATGCAAAAAGATACTATGAGGTGTTCAACCGAATACCCGAGTGTAATCAAGAAGTGGTGGTCGTGTCTTTCAAGAACGGCCTAAAAGACAACTGTCCATTGCGGAAGTCTTTGGCAAAGACATTGCCAAAAAGCATGGAAGAGCTCATAGCACGAATCGAAAAATACGCCAGAGCCAAAGAAGACACATCAGGGACCAAGGAGACGAAACAAGAAAAAGAAAACGGCTCGCCAAAGCGAGGCCAAGATAACAATGGATCCAGCAAACAAGAAGCCGCACTGAGGGCTACACAGGCAGTGACAACTATGTTCCAGATTCCAATTCACAAAGTCTTGGATCAAATTCGGAACCAGCCCTATTTCAGAGCACCAGCAAGGGCACCAGGGGAATTCATGGAGAGGAACGTTGGCAGGCGTTGTGCCTACCACAATGAAGAGGGGCACATGACTCAGGGTTGTAGAGCCCTGAAAGCACACTTCGAAGACTTGGTAAGGCAAGGCCATTTGAGAGATCTGGTCGACGAGGCCAGAATAAGAGAAGAACAGGCAAGATTGCCTCAAGCACCAGCAGCTCCGCCTCCCCCAGCACAGCAACCACAGGCAGGAGGACCTCGGGTGGTTAATGTAATTCACTCGAAGGTGAACGAAAATGACATACGGGGGGAGACCCAGAGTGAAACACCTACAACATGTCTACCAAGTCGGGGAGAAGAGACATCAGGCAGAAGAACGCCAGGGACCAATGATAACCTTTACTGAAACCGACCTAGAAATAGTCCAGCATCTGCATAATGATGCCTTGGTAGTTACCCTCCAAGTTGGGGAGTGCCAAGTGAAACGCATCCTGATTGACCAAGGCAGCTCTTGTGACATCATGTACATCCGATGTTACAAGGAGCTCGGCCTTCACCCAAATGACATGGAACAATCCAATGGCCCAATGGTTGGGTTCAATGGAATGCCAACATGGCCACTGGGAGCAGTAAGCTTGGAGGTGCAGGCTGGCACCAGGAAGATCAAGACAGAATTCGTCATCATCGACACACCCTCCCCTTACAACATCATTTTGGGAAGGCCATGGTTGCATGCGATGGGGGCAGTTCCCTCAACATTGCATCAATTATTGCAATTCCCAACAGAGCATGGGATAGAGGAAGTCAGAGGCGATCAGCTGCAGGCGAAGAATTGCTCCATGGCAGCAATGAAGTCTACCTGCAGCATATGAGAGCCAGAAAAGGCAGAAATTGAAGATGAGGACGTGGAAGTCCTAGAAGACATCGGCAAGGAGCCAGCCGAGAAGAGCGAAGAGGCACTGAAGAAAATCCTCGTCCAAGATGGAGATGAAGAACACTTCTTTCTTCTCAGCTCGGGCTTAGCCGAAGAAGAGGAAAAAGAGTTGGAAGCCTTTTTGAGAGCAAATATTGAGGTGTTTGCTTGGACACCTTATGAAATGCCTGGTATTGACCCCGAGGTCACTTGCCACAAACTGAACGTTGACAGGTCGGCCAAACCTGTAATTCAACGATCCAGAAGACCAACGTTGATGCACGTCGAAGCAGTAGAGGAAGAAGTAGACAGACTTCTGGAGGCCAAGGCCATTAGAGAAGTTCATTACCCGACATGGCTATCCAATACAGTGGTGGTAAAGAAGAAGAATGGTAAATGGAGGGTCTGTGTAGACTTTACCAGTTTAAACAAGGCCTGTCCCAAAGACAGCTTCCCTCTACCCAAGATTGACCAGCTAGTGGATGCCACTTCGGGGCATGGAAGGATGAGCTTCTTGGATGCCTACAGGGAGTATCACCAGATAGCTATGGACCCTGCGGATGAAGAGAAGACTGCATTTATCACTTCCAAAGGGCTATACTGCTACAGAGTGATGCCCTTCGGGTTGAAAAACGCAGGAGCCACTTACCAAAGATTGGTAACCAAGATGTTTAAGCACCTGATTGGCCGAACAGTAGAAGTCTACATCGACGACATGGTTGTTAAGACCAAGAAGCCTGAGGGTCATCTCGCCGATCTAAAAGCAGTCTTTGAAATCCTTAAAACATATCGGCTCTGACTCAATGCATCACAGTGTGCATTTGGAGTTGGATCTGGTAAGTTTTTAGGATACTTGGTGACCAGGAGGGGCATTGAGGCCAGCCCAGTTCAGATCAAGGCCATCTTAGAGTTGAAGAGCCCGACGTCGGCTAAACAGGTGCAGATGCTAACTGGAAGGGCCGCAGCCCTGAACAGGTTCATAAGCAGAAGCTCAGACAAGTGCAAACCTTTCTTCAAATTAGTGAAGAAAGCCACAGAATTTCTTTGGACAGAGGAGTGCGAAAAAGCATTAGCCGATCTGAAGAAATACCTGACCACAGCTCCAGTTCTTTCGAATCCAGAACCCAGGGAGGAGCTGTTCCTGTACTTGGTAGTTTCAGAACATGCAATAAGTGCAGTACTGATCCGAGAAGAAAAAAAGGGAGCAAAAGGCTGTTTACTATGTAAGTTAAACCCTAGCCGATGCAAAAACGAGGTATCTACCCTTAGAGAAATTGGCACTGGCTTTAGTAATGGCTTCAAAGAAGTTGAACCATTACTTCCAGGCCCATAAAATTGTGGTACTGATAGAGCATCCATTGAAGTCCCTATTGCAGCAAGGAGACTTAACAGGAAGAATAGCCAAATGGGCAGTAGCCCTAGGCCAATATGATCTGGAGTACAAGCCCAAAACAGCAATCAAAGGCCAGGTTTTGGTCGACTTCGTGGCCGAGTTCACGCCAGAATCCATCGAACATCGGGCTCTGTTGAGCCAGGATAAACGATGTCCAAACAAGCAAGGAGATGCCCAGCCAAAGACAAAAGAACCAAGGAAAGAGGACAAACTCAGACCCTGTAGCATTTACATCGGTGACTCTTTTCGACTGCTTGTTGATGGGAGTTCAAACCGACAAGGAGCGGGGGCAGGAGTAGTATTGATATCCCCAGATGGGCAGGTACTAGAACAATCAATTCGTTTGGGGTTCAAGGCCTCAAACAATGAAGCAGAATACGAAGCACTCATTGCAGGACTAAAACTGGCAGCAGCAGTACAAGCAGATAAGGTAATAGTTTTTTGTGATTCACAACTGATAGTCAATCAGGCAATAGGAGAATATGCAGCCCGAGATGAAAGAATGTCGGCATATACAAAGGAGGTCATCAGGTTGGCGGCCTTATTCCAGAACTGCCCACTACTCCAGGTAAATCGAGATGATAACAGCCACGCCGATGCGTTGGCCAACCTAGCTAGTGCAGTACAACCTGGAAGAGCAAGGACAATAATGATTGACTATTTGTTGGGCTCGAGCATAGAACCACTGACCATAGAGCATGAAGCAATGTGTGTGGACATGGGACCAAGCTGGATGGATGCAATTGTTGCATTCCTGAAAGAAGGAAAGCTGCCAGAAGACCACAAGGAGGCACACAAGGTCAGATTGAAGTCGGCAAGATTCAGTCTGACAGCGGAATGACATCTCTATAGAAGGTCCTTCACTGGACCCATTTTAAGGTGCGTACACCGTCTGCAGGTTGAAGATTTTTTATATGAAATTCATGAAGGAATTTGTGGAAGCCACGCTGGGAGCAGATCGCTAGCTCACAGGGCCATTACCCAGGGGTATTGGTGGCCCTACATGCAAAAAGATGCAGAAGCCTACGTGAAGAAGTGTGAACAATGCCAAAGGTTTGCACCTTTGATACACCAGCCAGCTGCTGACCTGAACCCTGTATCCAGTCCTTGGCCATTTGCCCAATGGGGCATGGATTTCGTTCGGCAGTTGCCCCAAGCAACTGGGCAAAGGAAGTACCTGCTGGTAGCAACAGATTACTTCATGAAGTGGATAGAAGCAGAATCTCTTGCCAAGATCCGAGATGTGGATGTCAAGAACTTCATATGGAGAAACATCATCACCAAATTTGGGATTCCAAGAGCAATAGTTGCCGACAATGGAACACAGTTTGACAGTAAGCTAATTAAGAACTTCTGCGCAAAGTTTAAGATCAAGAACTACTTTTCAACCCCAAGTTTTCCACAAAGCAATGGACAAGCAGAAGCATCCAACAAAGTAATTCTGGATGGGATAAAGAAAAGGCTGCAGGTAGCAAAGGAAAGTGGGTAGACGAATTGCCTAATGTACTCTGGGCATATCGGACTACGCCGAGAAGATCAACAGGGAAATCCCCCTTTGCCATGGCTTATGGCACAGAAGTAGTCATTTCACTAGAGGTCGGTATCCCAGGGATCAGAACCCAGGGAGTTGAGAACGGGACTAATGATGTACTCTTAGCCCGAGATCTGGATCTTCTAGAAGAAAGAAGAGAGAAAGCTGCAATACAACTTGCAGCATACTAGCAACAGCTTGCCAGAGCTTATAACAAGAAGGTTAATCCAAGGGAATTTCAAATTGGCGACCTAGTCCTAAGAAAAGTCGTCGGCAACAAGAAGGATCCCAGGGAGGGCAAGCTTGGCCCAAACTGGGAAGTACCCTACAGAATCACTTCGGTATTGGGCAATGGGGCATATCGGCTTGAAGATAATGAGGGTAAAGCACTGCCAAGACCCTGGAACACTTGTAATTTAAAATTTTTCTATCATTAGTTGTGCCAGTTCTGCTAGTGTGGTCGTGGGTTCGATTCCCACAGACGGCGCCAAATTGTGTGGGTGATTTTTCGACCACACTGCCAACTCAGTGATCAGTTGGAGAGAATTGGCAGAATAGATGATACCTGGCTAACCTGCAACAGAAAGAGAAGATTCCGACGGTGGTTCGTCCACCCGGGGGCACTTCGACGATCAAGTCAGTATATCTCTCAAAGATAATCAATAGTGCTAAACTCACTGTTCAGAATATAAATTGCGTACCTTAGATCCACGGGGGTGCCTTTCTTTTATAGTTAACTCAATCCTATTCCCGATAGAAGCCTGACTTCTATGGACTCCCATTCAATGCTTACTTTGGACTCCTCAAGAGATAAGGATAAACTCTCTAAGAACATTATCCTTATTCATCTTGAAGTCTTTCCTTATTCTAGGACTCTTGTCCTTTATCCGCTTATCTCGGATTCCGACATCTTCGCAGATAACCTCAGCCTTGCCGAGATCACCTCGGCGTTATGACCAAGACACGTGGCACCTCGGTTGACACGTCGGCGTCACCTTGCCACGTGTTGGTACTCAGAAAATATATCCCCACAACTGCCCCCTAGGTTCTATTACCTCGGCATTCTGAGGTGATGGAACCTATATCGGTACCTCCTTCCAGTACGTCGGCTTAAATCACTTTAGCCGAGATCATTGTTTAAGGTCGACATGTCTCCTTAAAGAACAAAAGTTCCAGTGAATGAATTCACTCGTATGAGCGATCATACATCACTATTTAATCGCTTCATTCACGCGTCTTATCCTTATTGGATCGTGCCTGTGACGTGCCTGTAAGCCGAATTATTTCTCACGTGGCCGTCTGACGTATACGTTCTTCTAGGTTTCATTAATGAGTTCTTTGCCGCCGTTTCAAGTTTTAACAAAACTTTTCCCTCTTCATTTCTTCACTTTTCATTCAATACTTTTGCTTTTTCTCTCTCTTACTTTTTCCTCTCAAATCCGCCATTGTTCCAGACTTCAAGCACTGTAATTGCCTTCGTTCTTCCCTCTTGGTGAAGCTTTCGTCGTTTTGCTACTTCTGTAACCGTCGCCTGACTTCGGCGATCTTCATACCGGCTTCACTTTTTCTGGTTAGCCACTGTTTCTTTCGTTCTTATCTCTTGTTACTCTTCATGGTGTTTTGCTTCATCATTTAGTCACCATTACTGTTTTACTCAAGTATTTGATTTATGAATCTTGTATCTGAGTGTGTTTATTCCACAATTTTGCCCTTGCCCATGTCTTGAATAAACGCACTTTTCACCATTTTCTTGCACTTTTGCCACTGTTCTTGACCTTGTACCACTTGTACTCACTATGTTCTTGATAGTCCATCTTTGTTCTTGATTCTGAAATTTGTTCTTGTTTGCTGTTTTTTTGTGTCTTTGCCAGATTTGTGCCTTCAATCTTTGTTTCCATAGGCTTAGGTTTGGGATTTTGTCTGTAGAACCCACAATTTAAGAAAAAACTGAAACCTGCACTTACCTAAGTGTTTGCCGAGGTCCCAATAACCCTTTCAAAAATCTTCTGAAACCCAACCTCCTTGATTAAGCCGATATCATGGGTATGTGGAAACATAGGGTAAACACCCCATCCAGACTAGAATACTTTAGACAGGAGTTTGAAATTCCAGCCGACGTCCATCTAAGGTTGGCTGGGGATGATGACTCCATCATGCCTACTGACGATTCCATGCCTTTCCCTGTGGTGGCTTTCATCGAGTGTGGACTTCGGCTCCCACTCAATATTCTTTTTCGCGAGATCATCCATTATTACAAGTTAAACCCAATGCAACTCGCCATCAACTCCTACCGAGTTATTAATGGCATCATAGCTTTAGCAAAACAGGAAAACGTTAAGGTCACTTTAGCCGATATCCAGTATTGTTATACCATGTGTGGCCTAAAAAAGGACACGGGCTATGTCTACTACCTCAAGCCGAGGTCAACGGAGTATAAAATCGTTGCCGACCTCCCAGACTCCAACAAGGGAGCTGGAGATGATTACTTTATTACTTCGGGGAATTGGGAATTTGCTCCAGATGAGGACTCCCCTTTCAAAAATTGTGTAGGTCAATTTCCGACCACACTGCCAACTTAGTATTCAGCTGGAGAGCACCGGCAGAATAGATGACACCTGTCTGACCTGCAACAGAAAGAGAAGATTCCGGCAGTGGTTCGTCCACCCGGGGGTACTCCGACGATCAAGTCAGTACTCAATATCTCTCAAAGATAATCAATAGTGCTTAACTCACTAGACAAAATATCAAAAGCATACCTTAGACCCATAGGGTTGCCTCCCTTTTATAGCCAATACAATCCTAGTCCCAATAGGAGCCTAGCCCTAATGGACTTAGGATTACTGCTAATCTGGGACTCCCAGTGGGATTAGGATAAACTCTCTAAGAGTCTTATCTTTACCCAAACTGAAGTCTTCTCCCAATCTAGGACTCTTATCCCATATCCGCTTATCTCGGATTCCGGTATCCTCGCAGATAACCTCGGCCTAGCCGAGATAACCTCGGCATCATGACCAGGACACGTGGCACCTTGGCTGACACATCGGCGTCACCTTGGCCACGTGTTGGTGCTCAGAAAATATGTCCCCACAACTGCCCCCTAGGTTCTATTACCTCGGTATTCTGAGGTGATGAAACCTATATCGGTACTTTCCAGTACGTCGGCTTAAAGTATTGCAGCCGAGATCAACGTTAAGGCCGACATGTCTCTTTAAAGAACAAGAATTCCAAGAACCCGTTCACGCGTATGAGCTGTCAGACATAATCTCGGTTTAACTTTAACTTGTAAAATTTTCTCAAGTTTCAACAAGTGTTAAACAATGATCTCAGTTTAACTTTGACTTGTAAATTGCTACAAATTTCAACAAGTGTTAAACAATAATCTCAGTTTAACTTCAACTTGTAAATTGCTACAAATTTCAACAAGTGTTAAACATCATCTCGGTTTAACTTCAACTTGTAAATTGCTACAAATTTCAACAAGTGTTAAACATAACATCGGTTTAACTTCAACTTGTAAATTGCTACAAATTTCAACAAGTGTTAAACATCATCTCGGTTTAACTTCAACTTGTAAATTGCTACAAATCAAAAAGTGTTAAACATAACATCGGTTTAACTTCAACTTGTAAATTGCTACAAATTTCAACAAGTGTTAAACATCATTTATAACTCTCTGCCCCTAATGTGGACTTATGTTCACATTAAGCTTGTGCATGTGATCTTGTTCACCGAAGTTGGTTTCAAGCCGAGGTTGTTAGCCTTGATTTTTCTGTTGATCTTACTTGGTTTCAACCTGAGTTTGATTCTGCCGACATGGCAAGCCTATGTTACTCCAACTTAGTTCAAATCCATTATATGCAAGATTTGACTCTGCCATATAATGAGTCTAAGTTATTCATCATTACCTCGGCCTCGCATCGGCGAGCCGTTTTTCTTCTCGGACTTAAGTGCCGAGATCTTGTCTTCTGGAATCTTGGATCTGCTCACTCAGGTTGAGCTCTTCTCTTCTTGGACCTATTCATCCAGGCCGAGATCATGTCTTCTGAAATCTTGGATTTGCTCACTCAGGTTGAGCTCTTCTCTTTTCGAACCTGCTTATTTAGGCCGAGATCTTGTCTTTCGGGATCTGGGGTCCGGGGCCTGAAATCCAGGATCTGCTTACTTAGGCTGAGTTCTTCTATACTTGAATGTCATCTCCTTGGGAGCGCTTATGCCCCCTGTCTTCGCGTCCTTTCTGGAAGGGTCTTCATTCCGTTTATGTCGACAGACTCTCCATCTTCGCTAAACTCGTCGTTTTCAACACGTTGATCTTGTATGGTGATGGCCATCCATTCTCCTTTCTTTCCCACAGACGGCGTCAAATTGTGTGTGTCAATTTCCGACCACACTGCCAACTTAGTACTCAACTGGAGAACATCGGCAGAATAGATGGCACCTGTCTGACCTGTAACAGAAAGAAGAGTCTCCGGCGGTGGCTCATCCACCCGGGGGTACTCCGACGATCAAGTCAGTACTCCATATCTCTCAAAGATAACCAATAGTGCTTAACTCACTAGACAGAATATCAAAAGCCATACCTTAGACCCATGGGGATGCCTCCCTTTTATAGCCAACATAATCTTAATCTCACATAGAAGCCTAGCACTAATGGACTTAGGATTACTGCTAACTTGGACTCCCAGTAGGATTAGGATAAACTCTCTAAGAGTCTTATCTTTACCCAAACTGAAGTCTTCTCCCATTTTAGGACTCTTGTCCCTTATCCGCTTATCTCGAATTCTGGTATTCTCGCAGATAACCTTGGCCTAGCCGAGATCATATAAAACCCTATTCTCTTGTCATATCATTGATTGAATCGTGAGTTTTAAATTGTGAGTTTATAACATTCTTTTTATCTAAGTGATATTTGATTTTGACAAGTTTTGACTTGAAGTGATTGTATGTCTTAATATTAATTGAGAATTTATTAGAAGATTTAATGATATTTCTTTCTTAAAAAAATAAAATAAAATCATGCTTATAAAAATATATCTGTTGGTATAACTTGCATATAATACTTTTGCTATGAATTAAATAATTAAAATTTTATTATCAATTTTAATACATACAATTTCCCCAGTCTAATTATACATCCATCATTAGAGATGGATGTACAAAATAGAGCACAAAGCGTTATTTTATAACTCGTAATATATTCCTTGCATATCTCTTGTTTGCTAAAACTCTTAGCAGAATCTTAGCCCCGTTTCTTTGGCCGCTTCAACGGCCGAACTAGAGTAGAATTATTGTAGATCCTATTCACAATATGTTTGATGTTGTTTGAGAAGGTCGGGTTTACAATTTAAGCGGCTTAGCAATCCTCCTTAGTAGGGGAATTAGCTTGGCTGAGAAACGAGTGGGATTAAGAAAATAATGAGCGGTTTGAGTCTGTCTAGTAGTCCGCCTAGACGTCCGGTATAGTGCATTTTTTTTTTTTTTACAAACATAGCAGGCCGGACAAAAAAAAAAGCGGCTGGCCAACTTTTTTTTAACAATCCCAAGTCCACCTTTTGTTTTAATATTTATTTTAATTTTTTTAATATAGAAATAATATTTAATTTATTTTATTTAAAAAAAAATTTAAAAATCTCACCATTAATCATCTTTCACACTATTATCAAAATAAACACACTTTTACTTAATCCACTCACTAACAATTTACACATTAATCTTTTCACTAATCATCCCCTCACTAACAATTCCTTCCAACTTAATCTGTCAAACAAACGTGACTTTATTATGTGTTGGAGCAATTCCTCACAAAGAAATAGAGGATGGTTTACAGTAACAACACAACAGATTAAAATAAATACTCCAATGGGGAGCCGACTTATGAACCATGCAAACATAGACATTTTTTATTTATCAAACTATAAATGTATTACATGCATGTTGGGGATTTTCCAAAATAAATGGGTTTGTTTTTAGATATTTCAAAATCTTCTTTATTTTCTTAGAAAAGCTTTTTTCTTTTTTCTTTTTTTCTTTTTTTTTTTTTCTTTTTTTTAATCTTTGTGACTTGTTCCACCTCGAAAAGCATGAGATAAATATGATAAAAAATTGTGGATAGGATACTAGTACGTATGCACGTGCATTCATGACAATGGGCTATATGTGGAGTTTTGATGATGTATTTTACACTTGGCACGAGAAGCACTATGGAGGTTGGTTGCCTATATAATTTAGAAATCAACTCTAAAATTTGATTCCTCTTCCTCCTTATTTTGATCTTTTAATAATGAGCTTTTTGCATTTTTGAAATTTTATTATTTTTACAAGGATATTCTAATCTGTCTTCATTTATATGAACACATACAAAAGGTACTTAAATCAATTTCATTGTATATTGAATGTAGATTTGCTATTAAAATGGTATTCGTTGTATATTGAAGGAGAATTTCATATTAACTATTTTTGAGAAAGTGACATTGATAAGCAACTCCAATTATATTACTCAAGCCAATTTTTTTGAGAAGTCACTGTTAACATTGCCATCTTGAAGTATTTGCACCAACATTCCAAACTCAACTTTAACCACTTATCATTCACATTTTTTCAAAATCTACATATTTTTGTATATTAGATGGCAAAAAAGTGAGGCAAAGCCGTACCTTTTTTTTCTTCATATATATATATATATATATATATATTAGAAATAAAAATAATAAAAAGTTCAATAACACTTCGTAGTTTTCATACCCTTTTATTTTTGTGTTAAAGTAATTTTTAAAAATTTTAAAATATATTTTTAATATTTTCTAAAACGTGGGTTGTTATCAAATTTGTTTCTAAATACAATTTTCAAAAACAGTTTGCCGAATGAATTTTCTGCATTTTTCAGAATATTAAAAAATAAAATAAAATAAAAATACAACCAAACAAATGCTTAGATTTGTATGGTATTGAGAGATGTGGACTTTGTAATGCAAGTTGAGTTCAAATATATAATAACCCATAATGATATCCAATATATGGAAATGAATTAGAGCCTTAAATTCCAATAACAAACCTTAGCGCACACGAGGCAAACAAAAACAAAGCTACGCAGAGTAGAATATGATATATATATATGGAAAATTACGCTAACGGTTCCTGTAATTTGAGATTTATGTCACTTTGTTTCTTCACCTTTTAATTGTGATATATTTAATCTTGAATTTTGAATATCGTTTCAAATAAGGATAATTGAAGACACTGTTGCTCCATTTTAAAGGCAAAATAATCAATATAATAAAATATAAACTAATTTGACAAAAATAAATATCAAAAAAAAATTATTTCTAACCACCAAAAATAAAATTATATAAAAATGATAAATCTTTTACATTTTATTTTTTTTTTATTTTTACCAAATTAATTTTTAGTATGTGTTTAGATGATAATTATGTAATGGGTGATTGTTTTGTTGATATTTTTTGATGATTATAATGTAATAAATGATTATATTTATTGTTAATAAATATTTTTTAATGGCTATCATGTAATAGTTATTAAGTTTTTAATAATATGTAATCGATATATTTAATATATGAATTATTTTTAATTTTAGATTTTTTGATTTAATAATGATATCAAAATTGTCGTCATGTTCGACTTTTGAAAAAATAGAAACTAATTTAACAAAAATAAATATCAAAAAAATTTATTTTTAAAAATTATTTCTACTCTCCCAAAAGGTAAAATTATATAAAAAATGATTTGTTTTTTTTATTTTTTTCACTAATTATATAAAAATAGATTCTAAAAAGTAAATCAAACATAACTTTATAATCAAGAAAGTTTTAGCATTATTTATTAAAAAAAATGTCATTACACTTCAAACAACATGCAAGTTAACCAACACAAAATAAGTTGTATGACTACTTTATCCTTGAAATTGACCATTTGCAAATGAAACATCTTTGATTGTTCTTGTTTAGAACAATATTCAAAATTCAAGATCAAATGTATCACAATTAAAAAGTTACGGACCAAAATGACACAAAACCCAAACTATAGGGACTGTTAGTATAATTCGCCTTATATATATACTATTAACAAAAAAACACCTTAGTTGGTATTCTGAAACCATCCTCCACTTTGAAGTCAAGTGTCCAGTTTGTCATTAAAAAAAAAAAAAAAAAAAGCTCTTACACTTGAATAAACACAATATATATAATACATATTCTATTTTATTTTTACTTATTTAAATTATATACGCATTATATATACTAACTGCTAATATATATATATGGTCATGAAAACTCACCCTATGGGTGTTTGGGAAGGAAAAAAAAAAAAAAAAGGTTAACTTTTAGCTTTTTACTCATTTTGGGGTCACATCGTCTCTCACAATTTTCTATTCATAAAAAGATAAAATAGACTAAAAAAGTCAAAAAATAAACTTTTTACCAATTTTTCAAAACATAATATTTTCTGGTTCTCTTGCTATTTATTTTTTACAATACAAAATACTTTTAGCCAGTGCGTCAGTTCACCCCCTCTTATACTTTCTCAATTATCCCTTCTTTTTTATTCTTTTCCTTTTCTATTTACGGTAGTGATACGTAGCTCGAAACTCGAGGCTCGACATTTGGCTCGACACCAAAACGACGTCGTTTTGGTGTCGATTTTTTTTTTCTTTCTTTTTTCCGTGTTTTTGTTGCAGAACGAAGAAGAAGGGAGAAGAAGAGAAAGGAAGAGGAGGAGGAGGAGGAAGAGGAAGGAGGGGAGGGGAGGGGGCCATAAAAATCGACTGGAGGAGGAGGCGGGGCTGGAGCTATGATCGGCGAGGCGGTGGTGCTGCGACTGCGACGATCGGCGAGGCGACGGTCTAAAACTGCGACGATCGGCGGCGAGGCGACGGCGGTGGTGCTGCCTCCCTCCCTTCTTCCTCTCCCTCCCTTCTCTTCTCTCCCTCCCTTCTCTTTCTCCTCTCCCTCTTTCGAGCCATTTCGAGCCTCTCAGATTCGAGCTACGGCTCATTTTCCTTCTATTTATTGTCGTCGTTTTCTTGCCTTTCCCCTCTGAAATTTGAAGTTCAACTCATTTAAAATTCCTCCATCCTTTGTTTAACTTGTAGCTCTGGCTAGACACAAAGCAAAATAATTTCGAAGAATATAGAAGTAACTTGAGACAGAGTATTGACAGGTAGAAAGAAATCAACTTGAAATCTACAAAAACAAAACAAAACAAAACAAAAAAAAAAGTCTTTTTTTAAAAAAAAAAAAAAGTGTAATGTTAAGAATTCTAAATATTTTATTAAAAATTTTATCAAATATCTCACGTGGGACTGATATAGCACTTACATTGTGTGGGTCTCACACCCATGTAAGCCATTTAATAAAAATATTAATAAAATATTTAAAATTCCTAACATTTTAAGCTGATTATCCCAATTTTTTTGACAATAGAGTACCATTCCATGGATAGACATTAGAACCTAACGGCATCGCAAGCAATATTCAGAACTCAACTCTTTAACAGCACCGGAAGATTCAAAATAGGGATGAAGACTAGGGCTGGTTATAGGGTTATGCGACCCACATAACCCACCCTATCCGACCCTACCCGTACACGTATGGGCGGTTTCGCAAATACAATAAGGTAAAGTGCGGTTTGGAATATAGCAAGTTTTCAGGTTACGGATTTGAACCGCACCCACCACAAACCCGCCCGCACTTAGAATATATAATTTTTTTAAAAAAAAACCTGGGCCATTCATCTATTTATCCTAGATATTTTTCTTTTTTTTTTTTCATTCTTTTGCTTTCTTGCTCTTGGGTTTTTTTTAAGTGCAAATTTTGGGGTTTTATTTTTTTTTTCCTCATATTTTGGGGTCTTGTACTAGATACTTTTTTTTTTGGGGGGGGGGGGGGATTACTTTATCTTTGTGAGTATTTCATAGAAGTTCTATGTTTCTGGGTGGTTTATGGTTGAATGTGATGTGATCAAGAAATATGTTTGTCTACATTTAAAATATATGTAAACACACATACATAGAGAGACAAAGAGAGAGTTGTATGTGAAAGATTTCTAGGAATATTTTCTTTTTGGTTGATGAAATGTGCCATTTTTATCAAGAATTTTTATCAAGAAATATTCAGGTAATTTTTTTGTGTTTTTGCCCATGTGTGAAATGAATATTTTGGTGTGTTGTCTACTGATTTCTGTGAAGTTGTTAATTGGACTGAGTAAATTGTCAATATTTACTTGCTGAATTGTAAGTTGAGGATTGATTTGGAGGTTATTGTTTTACCATTTTTGGGTTTTCAATGAATGATTGTAATATTAGATCGAGCTATGCGGATAGAGTTGTAAAGCTATCATTTTTTGGATTTTTAGGTGATATTGAGTTGTTTGTGGTTGGAAATTGGATGATGTAGTTTTCCAGTTTGGGGCTTGTAATTCTGCGATTTTAAACCTTAGCATTATTCCTGGAAACTAATTGGGAGTGACTACTTCAGTATGTTTCTGTCTTATATATTAGATATCGGTGTTTTTCTAATTCATTAATTATTAATGTTGGAAGATTTTAGAAAATGGGAAGGAAAATTATCCAAAATAAATATTTACAAAATGGGAAAAAAAATGCTCAAAAATAATTTTTTAAAGAAAAAAGTCCAATCCGCAAACCGCCGATAACCCCCACACATCCGCAAACCCTATCCGCACAAACCACAAACTACACTGCAGGCAGTTACGGGTTGACTTTTTCTCAAGCCTCATAGGTGCAGGCGGGTCCAAACCGACCCGCAAACTGCTCAAATCCAAACCGCGACCACCCCTAAGGGGAAGTCACAGTTGAGAGATAGAAACGTAGACAAAGAAGGATCATGGTATTGGACGTGAGTTGTTGTCCCATGCGGTTAAGTTTATAGTACTGCTGACTGTGTTTGGTTTGGGGTTTAGGATTACTTTTAGATTATATTATAGGGAGACTTATTTATAAGTCATTTTTTAGACACTTATGCTAGGTTAAGTCCTGTGTAATTTCTTATAGAGTCTCAAGTCCTATTTAGATAGGAATGTATTCCATAAGATCCTACATAAACGTAACGTCACGTGACACTTACATAAACGTAACGTAATATGACATCTATATAAACGTAACGTAATGTGACACCTATATAAACGTAACGTGACACCTACATAAACATAACGTGACACCTACATAAACGTAACGTAATGTGTCACATTACGTTTCGCAAACTTAATGAGTTTTTATTTTTTTAAATTGAATGTGAAAATGTTACTGGTTTATGTTAGTGTCACGTTACGTTTCATATAAATATGATCTATGGCAACATTCAATTTCCTATATAGGAAATTAAATGTTGTCATAGATCATAGGTGTCACGTTACGTTTATGTAGGTGTCACGTTACGTTACGTTTAGGAAATTGAATGTTGCCACAGATCATAGGTGTCACATTACGTTTATGTAAGTGTCACGTTACGTTAATATAGGTGTCACATTATGTTACGTTTATATAGGTGTCACATTACGTTACGTTTATATAGATATGATCTATGGTAACATTCAATTTCCTATATATGGTTTTACTATTATTTATGAAATTAACAACTAATATTGAGGGTAAATGTGTCAACAAACTTCTCACAGGATTTATGGAAATATAAGTTTTTGGGTAAACTACCAATAAGTCCTAATAGTTAGACTTAATTCTCATCAAGTCCTATTGAAAATAAGTTTTGGGAAAATCGTCGCTGAAAATAATTTTTTTGTGACAATTTTTTACACATGTGGTTAAAAATTGACAATTAGTGACTTTTTGTTGTCACGATTTTTATAAATTGTCGCTAAAACTTATAATTAGTGACTTTTTTTGCGACAAAATTTTCAAATTGTCGCTAAAAGTTGTGAATTAATAACACTTTTTGTGACAATTTTTTTAAACTATGGTTAAAACTTATAATTAGTGACATTTTTTGTGACAAAATTTTCACGTTGTTGCTAAAAATTAACAATTAGTGACATTTTTTTAATAGTGTTTAATGAAAAATGTCATTAATTATCATAGGACCTATTGAACAATAAATCAATTTATTAGGACCTATACGTAAGTCTCCCTAAGTTTTTTAGTAAGACCATATGTAGTATAAATCTCCCTAATAGGATTTACAAATAATTTTTCTTCTATTTTATTCATAAATTTAAAAAAAGATGGAATATATACAATTTTTTTTTCTATCTCTTTTTAAATCACTCTTTAAATTCATAAATTAAATACAATCACAATCTTAGAGATCACATCCTCCCGTATTTGGATTAAAGTATTAATTACTCAAAAAAAAAAAAAAAAAAAAAAAAAAACGATTCTATAGTGAGGAGTCCAATTGCCAATGGTAAGATTTCTATGCTGCTATTAATTTTTTATTTTTTATTGGGGATATTACTTGTTGGTGTGAGTACCAAAAATTTATTAAAAAATTATAATTATAATTATTAATGTGTATAAAATTTAGCATTTATTTATAATTTTTTTAAACATTTACACTGAATTGAAATATCCCCCTTTTTCTTTTCTTTTTTTCTTGTTATGCTACTATCATTAAGGTATTGAGAGTTAATTTTATTCAAAAATTTTTGTTTTTTTGTTAGCATCCATGGTTCTCATTTTTTATTTTTTATTTTTTTTCAAAAATTCAATCGACAGTTTAAAGTGTTTGTTTAGAAAGTGGTGCTTTCCATAAAACAAACTTCCTCGAAAATAATTTTCAGAAAAACAAGTTGTCAAATAAATTTTTAATATAAATTTCTATTTGATTTGTTTTCAGTATAAGAAAATAAAAAATAAAACAATATATATATATCTGTTGTAATGCAAGTTAAGTTTCTTAATTAAAATTTTAAATCTATATATCTTACTGTAAGATTACAAATTCGTAATACCCCAAAAAAAATGCTATAGTGATGAAAATTGAGTATTAATTTTTAATAACATGTAATATGTTGTCAATGCATTAATATAAAATTTAAAAAGTAGATTCCGTTAAACTAATTCATCAATGACACATTAAATAATAACACATTTTATGTGTTAATTTGATCGTATCATAGATATATAATTTGAAATATTTTTTCATGTGCTAAATTTATCCAAAAAATAAAAAAAAAACGTAAGTGGAAATAGTGGCTGAGACTGTAGAGAATGGAATTGTGGCTGTGGTTTACGTGGATAGGGTAATGCTTCTAATGGAATTCCCATATTTGGCCAAGAAAAAGAAAACTGATGAAGGAGAAATAAAAATAAAAATAGGCAACAAATGTGATGGGAGACTGATAGGTATTAAGTAATTTAGGACTTGGATTGTTTTCAGTACCAAACCTTATTGGGAATCCAGTTCGGTTCAATGTGTCGATTTTTGTAGGACTAGGTAAGAAATTCATAAAATTCGTAATTTGATCTTATTCAATTCCATTCGATAGGTTTGAATTAATTTTTTGAATATGTGGTTCGGTTCCGGATTGAAAAATTAAACATCCGTAGTCTATGGATTGGTTCCAAATTGAACCCTACGGTTTCGGATGAGAACCGATCCGAACCGTATACAAATAACCTATATTTATATTATACACCTTCCCACATGGTATCTTCTCTTATTCTATATAAAACCTAAACTCAAAGCTAAACCCGCATAGTATTTTCTTTTATTGCTTTTATTTGTTAGTTATTAGTTTTAATTTGTAATGGTCTAAATATTTATTTGGAACAAGTTTTCTTATGATTGTATAAATTCTAGAACGGTATGTAACTATTATGGAAAGATATGTTACTATTATGAAACTAATATGATACAATATTTATGTTTTTAGAAAATTAAAATATTCTATATGTTTTTTTTTTGTTATTTAATTATTTGAATTCATGATCCTAAATTGATCCAATCCGTGTTTAAATAGATTGGTTCGGATTGGTTATACGATTTAAACGGATTGGATTGATTCCAATTTTTCAAGAACCGTACATAACGGATTAGTCTTGTTTCTATACCAATCTGAACCAATTCGAACCATGCTCACCCCTAATTTTTAGGTTATATTTTGATGATCCGAATCATTTACATTTTAAAATTCATCGAGTACATCATTCTCGCAAAAATAACTCGATTGAATAACGAAAATCACATATCCAGATCAATTTTGTTTGAATATTTATTTTTTCACCATTTATTTTTTTATATAAAATTGAACCAAACATATAATTGTTGTTATCTAACCAACTTAAATTTTTACATGAATAACATATTCGACGAATTCTAAAATATTAATGGATCAAATTATCAAAACATAATTTAAAAATTGATCCAATATACCTAATAGTACCTCTGTAAGCCAATTAAACACTAGAGAGAAGCTAAGCCCAACAATTTACACAAGTCAATTTACTATGGTATTTGATAGTAAAGGTAGTAATTTACTATGTCAATTGGGGATAAATTTTTTTTTTTTAAAAGTCAATCTAATAACTGTATTTTAAGGTTTGTTTGCCAAATGGGGTGGATTAATTTAGTCAATAAAAATGAAATGAGTTAAAAGATCAAAATAAGATAAAATGTTACATTTAACTTATAATCATTTCAATTTTTCTTTCACAATATCAAATTAATAATAAAAAAGTCAAAATTTATCACAAATAAATTTTTTTATCTAGTCAAAAATAACTAAAATACTAAAAAATCAAGCTAAAAAAATTTATTCCAAACAAAACTAAAGTTTAGAAATATGTAATTTCACATTATCTTGTTGTTTCATATTCTTTTATGGAAGTTGAAAGTGCAGAGAATAGGCAAGAGTGTGTGGGTCTACAATAATGTAACAGTCCTACGGGCTTCACCCTCTGTTTACACCGACTATCGAAATCAGAGACGTTTGCTTTTTCCTTTGCGAAATACATGCAGTACTAGTTTGGGATGGTGAATTTTTAATTAAAAAATTGTTTAAATTATGAAATTATTCATTTTATTTTATTTATTTATTTATTCTTTTACATTCTTTATGAAAGTTAAAAAGCTCATTTTCAACCCCCCCTAAAAACGGTCACATTTTTAAAAAAATTTAGATTTTGTCAAAAAAAATTATTTTTTCTATCTATCTTGTGTAAATCAAAATCTAAAAAAGTAATTTTGTTAAAAAAATTTAAAAAGTAAAAATAGGCCCAAAAAATTCATTATATTTTGATTATATTTTTTGCGCTTGTTTTTTTAATCTTTTTTAGATTTTTTTAAATTTTCAATTCATTTCGTTGAATCTAAAATCCCAAATCTTTTACTAAAGAAGAAAATTAACAACAAAAAAGCTACTAAAAAAGGAAGACAAACACTAACAAGTACTCTTATGGATTATTTAATATTGGGATTAATGTAACAAAAAAGTTTTAAAAATAGTGAAAAAAGTGTTCTAAAACAAGTGAAAAGTATTATAATACTAATGAAAATATATTGAATTTTACACTTATTTTGACTTTTAGTTTTTTGGTGCCCATATGGTATATGTTAACAAGACCCCAAACACCGACTTAAATAGGTTGAGTTTTTAAAACCTACTTATTGAAGAAAAATAATAAAAATAAAATATAATTGTTTGAAAAAAAATGAAAAACACGAATTATTTCAATATGATTTTATATATTTTGAGTTGAAAGTAATTTATAAAAATTATAAAATATTTTTTTTGAAATTTATTTTTAACAAATTAGTTCTAATTAAAGAAATAAAAAAAGTTTTGAAAATCAACCAAATATATATATTCTTTTTTCTTTTATTTGGGGGAGGATACATGGCCAACAGCTATGTATTAAAAAAAATTAAAAATTAAAAATTAAAAAAAAAATCTTAAAATACTTGAAATGTATTCATTTTAAGTGTGATTTATTATACACTTTGAATTTATGGGTATGTCTTGCATTAAAAATTTTAATGGTTGTATTGTGTATGACTAATTTTTTGAATTTTTTTATTTATTATGAAAAAATTTGTAAAAAGTAGAGAAGTAATATAATAAAAGAGCGTCCCAATAATTTAAGAAAGATGGTTAGAGATGTTCTAAGTTAATCTATATATGTATTTGAGTAGTGCTAGAGAGCTCGAATTGAGCCCCCGAATCCCCCTAATTACGAAACGACGTCGTTTCGTCGTTTGAATTTTTTTTTTTTTTTTTCAATCAGAAAATCAGAATCAGACGCAGAAAGAAGGAAGAGAAGAAGAAAGAAGAAGAAAGAAAGAAGAAAAAAGAAGAAGAGAAGGCAGGGGCGGAGGAAGAAGACAGACGCGGACGCTCGGCCGGAATGCGACGATCGGCGGAGCTCGACGATCGGACGAACTCGACGATTGGCCGCTCAGCCGGAATGCAGGGGCCATTTGTGTGTGTGTGTGTCTCCCTCTTCTCTCTTCTCTCCCTCTCTTTCCCTCTCTCCTCTCCGCTCTCCCTCTCTCTCTCTCCCTCTCCTTCATCCCCTGCGTTTGAGCTCGAAAAATGGTCGAAAATGGAAGAAAAAAAAGAAAAAAGAAAAAAAAACTTAATGCCCAAAACGACGTCGTTTTGGACATTAGAGAGATTCGGAGGGGTAATGTTTCGAGCTCCTAAACATTATCCTATGTATTTATACTATTATTAAACAATTCCGCTACGTTAAAAAAAAAAAGAGCTCGAATGGCCCGTGTGTTGACAAGGCCTCCTCTTGTCTTTTTCCCAGCTGCCCAAACCTATGTGAAACCACGCGTTTGATTTCCAAAAAAAAAGAGAAGAAGAGTGAGTAGAGAGAGGACGACGAAACTGTTGTGGGCGACCTAACGGAACAGGCCGACCTATGCTTGGATCCATCGACTTGGGTGACCACAGACGACCTCCAAAATTCTCCCTTTGCTTGGATCCTCTCTCTCTCTCTCTCTCATTTTATTTTATTTCTTTGGATTGATAGATTTCCCATTGTTTCTCACTCTATTTTTGGTTGTAGGTCCAGATAGGCAATTGAAAGATTGCGATAGCATTTTCCAATGTTTCAGATTCCACCAAGAAGAATAAATGAGTGCAAGAGAAGATTTGGCTAGCTTTTTTTTTTTTTTTTTTTTCTTCCTTCCTTTTGAGGTGGGGCAGCCAGGAACTTGTGGTTTATAATCGCTATTGAGCAAAGTTGTACAAGATAATCTTAATTTGATATGCTACTTTGTTTTGCATTTCTCATCTTGAAATCGAATTTGGGTGTTCACCGACGACGACAATGACGACCACCGACATGGGTGTTCACCAACAACGACGACAGCAGCCACCGACCTGGGTAGACCACCATTCACCTCTCTTCGGAATCTCCACCACTGACGATGTTGCACACTCATATATGGATGATGTGATTGCGCTTGTGCTTGGATGTTTTATTCTCGCTCTTGCTGTTGAGCATTACAACATTCATAGGAGATTGGCTTTGAATGTAAGTTCTTTTGCTTAATATGATGTTGATTCTGTTTTTTTGCTTTTTGTATTGTGTTTTATGTTCTAATTTCTAGTTTGAGTCTTCCTGATAATGATTCATTCTAATTCATCGTTCTGTTCATTCAATTGCAAAAGGCTAAAGATTTTTTTTTTTTTGGTTGTGTGGCCAATTTTTTTTTGAATTGATGCCTTGTCGGTGTTTGTTGAAAGTCCACAATAAAATATAAAAATAGTTTGTATGATTTTGGTGGAAAATGGATTGGTTGTTTGCAAATACCAGCGCTTATGCTACAAATATTGCTTCAGGTTCTTATTGGAATTCTTTTGAAAGCTTTGCACCTCTGCGATTGTCTAGTAATTACAACTTCAAATCCTTTCATATTAGCATTAAACTTTCAAAGTAGTAACTTCTGCGATTGTCTAGTAATTACAACTTCAAATCCTTTCATATTAGCATTAAACTTTCAAAGTTATAATTACTACAAAGTTTAGATTTGATGTCTAAACTTTCAAGTCATGTCACACGTCAATTTTGTTTAACCTAAAATAAAGAATTATAATTCAAAAATACGAGTAAGATTTAAATTTAAGATCTTAAATTTCATTAACAATACTCAAATGAAATTTAGTTTTAGATTTAAAAATAATAATAAAGTATCTCCTATAAAATCAGTTCCTAAAAGGGAAAATTATTGAAAAATCCCATTTAGAAGTGTTTTAACCCAAGAAGTCCATAAAAGAATTTTTTAACCCATTTAGTCTCATGTATGTATAGTTTTATTCCATGAAATCCTTTTTCTTGATTTACACTATTTTCTTGGACACTTATGCCCTTATATTTAATTTTGATACCCTGATAAATATTTTTTGAACGGTTAGCAATTTATGATATGAACTTTCATATTTTAAAATTCACATTGGTAGGAATGTAAAATTGGCCCGTGGGCGGCCCAAAACCCGCCCGCGAGCCGAGGCGGGCCCGGCCCGTTGACAATGTGAATATTCACATTAATAGGAGTGTAAAATTGGCCCGCGTCCCGTGGCCGTGCGAAACCTGCCCGCGGCCCATGGGCGACCCGGGACGAGCCCGTTGACAATGTGAATATTCACATTGACATGTTAACATTCACATTGATAAGAGTATAAAATTGGCCCGTTGCCCATGGGCGGCCAAAAGCCCGCCTGCAGCCCGGGGCAGGTCTGGCCCGGCCCAGCCCGGCCCGTTGACAATGTGAATATTCATATTGATATGTTAACATTCACATTGATAGGAGTGTAAAATTAGCCCGCGCCCTGTGGCTGCCCGAAACCCGCCCACGGCCCGTGGGCGGCTCGGGACAGGCCTGGCCCGCCCTGTTAACAATGTGAATATTCACATTGACATGTTAACATTCACATTGATAGTAGTGTAAAATTAGCATGCACCTCGTGGCTGCCCGAAACCCGCCCACGACCTGTGGGCGGCCCGGGGCGGGCCCGGCTCGACCTGTTGACAATGTGAATATTCACATTGACATGTTAACATTCACATTGATAAGAGTGTAAAATTGGCCTGCAACCCGTGGGCGGCCCGAAGCCCGACCGCAGCCCGAGGCGGATTTGGCCCGATCCGTGACAATGTGAATATTCATATTGACATGTTAACATTAACATTGATAGGAGTATAAAATTTGTCCGCTGCCCGAAGCTTGCCCGCGGCCCGGGATAGGCCCGGCCCGTTGACAATGTGAATATTCACATTGACATGTTAAAATGCACATTGATAGGAATGTAGAATTGGCCTGCGGCTCGTGGGCTGCCCGAAGCCCGCCTACGGCCCGGGGCAGGCTCGTTTTGGTCCGGCCCCGAGCATGTCCGAGACCCTAGGTTAGGGCCTAGGTCATCACTTTGAAGCCCGGCCCCGCCCATTGGTCCACTTAAGGCCCATTCAAGGCTCGATCCGAGGTCCAGCCCGTGCCGAGGCGCAATGTATTTTTTTGTAGAAAATAATAAAATTTTGGTAGAAAAAATTAAAAAGAATTAAAAAAAAATGGCCAGGCCCGCCCAAGCCCGACCTAAGCTCGAGGCTAGGCCCAGGCCTACCAGCTCGACCTGAGGCTCGATCCATCGGCCCATCCAAAGCCCGAATACCCTTGTGCCAGGGTTAGGGCCTGGGCCTAATTTTTTTGCCCATGGGCCGGCCCAACCCGGCCCGAGAAAGGCTCGTTTGGGCCCAGGCTCGAGCCTAATCCGAGACCTTAGGCTAGGGCCTGGGCCATCACTTTGAAGCCCGGCCCGGCCCGGCCCATCGGCCCCGTTAAGGCCCATTCAAGGCTCGGTCCGAGGCCCAGTCCGCGCCGAGGCCTAGTGTCTTTTTTTGTGAAAAATAATAAAATTTTGGCAGAAAAAATTAAAAAGAATTAAAAAAAAAAAGGCCAGGCTCGCCCCGGGCTGCCCACGGGCTATGGGCGGGTTTCGGACAGCCACGAGACACGGGCTAATTTTACATTCCTATCAATGTGAATGTTAATATGTCAATGTGAATATTCACATTGTCAAAGGGCCGGGCCGGACCAGCCCTGGGCCGCTGGCCAATTTTATACTCTTATTAATGTGAATGTTAACATGTCAATGTGAATATTCACATTGTCAACAGGCCGAGCCGGACCCGCTCCGGGCCGCCCACAGGCCGTGGGCGGGTTTCGGGCAGCCACGAGGCGCGGGCTAATTTTACACTCCTATCAATGTGAATGTTAACATGTCAATGTGAATATTCACATTATCAACGGGCCGGCCTGGGCTGGGCCCGACCCGGGCTGCGGGCCAATTTTATACTCTAATCAATGTGAATGTTAACATGTCACTGTGAATATTCACATTGTCAACGGGCCGGACCGGGCCCGCCCCGGGTTGCCCATGGGCCGCGGGCGGGTTTCGCGCCGCCACGGGACGCGGGCTAATTTTACACTCTTATTAATGTGAATGTTAACATGTCAATGTGAATATTCACATTGTCAATGGGCCGGGCCCGCCCCGACCCGACTCGAATTTTTTCGGACACCCACGAGGATCGATATGGGCCGGGCCCCTACACATTAACGATATAAACATTCACATTGACAGTGTGAACATTCACATTAGGGGTATTTTGGTAATTATGTTACCCATAGGACTTATTGAAATATAAGAAAATAAAGTGAACTAAATGGAACATAAGTAGATGAAAAGGGTATTTTGGTCTTCTTATCTCAAATAGGACCTAATGGAATAGTCAAAAAGAATATGGGTTGGATGAAATAAAACTTTTAGAAAGTGGATTTATCAAATAAAGCTCCCTTTCTAAAAACTAAATGGACAGTAATTTAGGAATACGTACACATGGCAATTGGACAAATCAGAATGACTTAAATTTTTTACTAAATAAATGACTAAATATAAAATATTTAATTATTTATTTAATAAAAAATTGATATTCCTAACATTATTCAATAAGAATTAGTCGAAACTGTAGTCACCTCATTGCTTGTGACGTCAACATATTTGCTTGTAGCATTATTTGGTCACACTGCCCTAAAAAGGTTGATGGACTTTACTTGACCGTAGTGCATTCTTTTCTACTATTTTATTTACGGAAAAAACTATATATTGACTTTATAATTATAAAAAAAAAATTATATTTTTAAATTATAAATAAAAAATATAAAAAATTATAATTAAAATTTTAAAATAATATCATAATTAAATAAAAAAATTAATTATAATTAAAGAAAAAAATATCGTAATTAAAAGTGCATATTATATGAAATGTATATAATAGAGATTGTTTAGAAAGTGTCCAATAAATATATTTTTTAACTTTTTATAAGAAATATATAAAAATAAAAAAATCTTAAAAAAAGATTAAAAAAATACGCATTATTACACAATTTTTTTGTGAACTCTCATGTATGGATGGGGCTAATTATTTTATTTTCTTTACGTTAATGGCATTTTACCTCTTGCAATTTTGTTAGTCCTCGTTTGGCATAAGATTATTAGACTAAAATAATTATAAAAAGACAAAATAAATTAAAAAGTTAATAATATAAATTAAGACAAATTACAAACATACTCTTGAAGTTTCTTTAAAATACAGATTAATTCTTGTGATTTGAAAAATTATGAATACCTCATTGTCATAATTTTTTATTTAACGGAATTCACTACAAAAAATTAAGATTTTAAAGACCAAAATTTAGGGACAAAATTATTTTTTAGGGATCAAATAATTTTGTTGCAAAAAGTGTCATCATTATAGTTTTAGCAACAAAAATTGGATATTAGTGATGAATTATTATCTTTTTGGGACCAAATTTTTTGTCTCAAAAAATAAACCATTTTGAAACTAAATTATTTTGTCCCTAAAAATCTATTTATCGGTGACATTTACAAAATTTTGTCACTAAATGCCTTATTTTTTACTTTTCGGGACGATCTTTTAGCAACTATCCTCATAACGATGGAAATTAGTCTCTAAATGTCTTTCGTAACAAAATTTTCACTTTTAAAGATTAAAACATTTGATCTCTAAAACTCTTATTTGTTACAGTGATTAACTAAAAAAATGAAATTAATAATTGATCTCATATACAATAATAAAATTACCTAAATTATTAATTGAAACATATTTCTAATATCATTAAAAACTATTAATTGACTTGATAGTTTATTAATGAAAGAGACGATTTGTTATGAAATTAGAAACCACAACGACTGATTCGTATTTTAATCAAATGTCAGGGGGTGTATTTGTAATTTATCCTATAAAATATAACATCCAAATCATAATCATTCATTTTTTATTTCACAAAAGTTTAAAAAAAAAAAAAAAAACTAAAAAATTTAATCCAAACGAAACTTTTTAGCCCCAAACTAATAGCTAAAATGTTAAAAAATCAACTCACTTCTCAAACGAAACGTTAATATTAATGTAGTTTGCGTTTATAAAATTAAAAATGACACTTAACGCTATCACTTTGTAAAAATTGCATTTGGATACCTGTAAACTAACAGATTGCACTTTCGCTCCTTAGTTTTCACTACAAATCAAGCAATGATATAGGCTCAATCTAGCACCATAACTTTGGGGTCTATCTTAGTAATTAGAGATACAGAAAGATTAGTGGAAGTAGTGGTTACGATGTAAATAATGGAATTGAGGTGTTGGTTTAGGTGGATAGAGGATTCCTTTTAATGGAATTCCTATATTTGGGCAAGAAAAAGAAAACTAATCAGGAAAAAACAAAAAAAACATAACAAATGTGTCTTGAAAAATGTTAGGAATCAAGTAATTTACTACTATGGTCTCGTTTGGGACATCGGCTATTTTAACAGATTATTTTAATTTTTGTCTATTTTAATAGGTTAAAATTTTTATATTTCAGAAGATGGTTAAATTTTTTTATAGTTGTATGTGATTTTTGTAAGAGAAAAAATAAAATAATTATGAATTTGATATGATATTTTGTCTTATTAATTATTTTAACCTATTTTATTTTTTTCTGATTTTTAACTAAAAAAATACCCTAAACCCAACTTGCCAAACACCGCTTATATGTGTCATTAAAGGTGATATTGAACAGAAGACGCCAGCAGTGATATGTCCAACAATATAGGAAATGTTAACGTAATTTTAAAATTATACAAAATAGATCAATGTAATTTACTTAAATTTCATACACTTGTAAAATGAGTGTTACTATTAGTCTTCCTATTTTTTTTTTACACCTCTACCACCTTTATTTTTTTGTATCGCAACTTACCTTAACATAAAATTTTAATTTTATTCATATATATAATCTTCCTAACCCTGCTCCCATCACTAGCTTTGGTAACCCTCCTTTTGTTTCTCTTTACTTTTGTCAGCTCATCCCCAGCAATCCATTTCCTTCACTCTCGTCACCTATCATTGCCACTCTCTGTAACAATCCTGACATCTGATTAACGTTAATCCATAAATAAATAAGCCTAATAAGTAATTAAGATGAAATCCTGAGTTACTTACTTATGCATTGCATTATTTGTGTTTATATCTATCTAATGTAGAAATTTTTATTTGTGTTTTTGTTTCAGTTTGTGAATTGAAGGCCTTATCGGCAACCGATCGCGAAATTGACTTAATCTATGTGTTTTTTGGAATTTTTAAAATTTTATGGTAAGATTAATTGAAATCTAGTTCAGAACAATTTAAATTACAATGATTAATGTTAAGTTGATTAGTTGAAGCCAAGATTAATTAGGTCAACTTAATTAAACCTATATAAGACTAATTTGACTCCCTTAACTCATTTTACACCTCATATCTTCATCCTTAAGCACCAAAACGTGAGAAAGGGAGAGAAAGGAAGAAGGTAAGCTCAACTACAGAGATTGCTAGGGAATTCAAAGGAATTGGCTTGAACTTAGCTAGAATTTGGGACTTTGAGTAAGAACTCACTAAGAATTCAAGGAATTGAGAAGTTGAGGTAAGGATTCAACCCTTAGAGTGTCTTCTCATGATGTCTACAACATAAACTCTTACAAATGAGTTGAGTAATGCAAGAATTGTGCTTTAATGGATGAATTCTATGTATGCATGCACATATTATAGCATTCTGAGTTTGAATTTCACTCAAGTCATACATACATGTGTCTATCTTAGCCTTGTTTTGAGAGTTCATCACATTTCTTACCACTTGACCTTAATTGATCATGTTTTGGAAGCTTTGAAGTCAAGGTAAAGCATGCATGTTATGTTTTTAAAGAATGGAGTGTTGTTTTGCACAATTGGCAACCTTTTGGGCCTTGATTTTGTGAAATAATTTTGAATTCACCATGTTTTATCCATTCACAAGTGTTTCCTCAAGTTTCCGTAAGTTTTTGGCCCAAAAGACCATGATTTGCAACTCTGAATTTGAGTCTTGCACTAGGAAGAGCAATCTGGAAATTCCAGATTTTGCCTCTGCGCTCGAGCGACAGATCCTGCGCTCGAGTGACCACTCTGTGTTTTACACCTCCACTCGAGCGATCCAAAGTTGGCTCGAGCATAAATTGCATGCTTCCAGAAGTCTACATTTTGCAGACCGCTCAAGCGACAAGAGTTGCGCTCGAGTGAAGACCTCAGTCTCACGCTCGAGCGACTGTCGAGCAGAAAAATTACACAACCAATATTTTTGCAGAGTTAACAGACTGCTCAAGCGACTAATCACATTTTTGAAAGTCTGCTCGAGCGAAGGAAGTTGCACTTAAGCAAGGACCCTATTTTCAACAAATTTGACTATGTGTTCTGAATTGCATTTTGGCATCCTCATTGCATCCTTGGCATTCCTAAGCCCTATTTAAGACAGAATAATGAGAAAAAGAGGTAGAACACACTAAAATAAGAAAGAACTAAGTTAATGATTCCGGGTGTGCAATTCTGTACATATTCATTCTGTATCTGTGTAGGTCACATGCAGCAAGTTATCTGATCTGTCTACTCTGTATGTTTGCTTTGGAGCCATCTGTGAGTAATAACTTAGTAAAACTATGTCCAACTTTATTTATCTTTTGTATGATGTAAAATGATCTGTTTACTAAAATGCTATTTTGTGAATCATGAATGAATGTCCATTTTTCTTAAATGTATTTGTGGCATCCTATATTCCCGTGGCCCTCGCCCAGGGGTAACGGTACTGTGGTTTATGTTAATGTGGCCCATGCTCGGGGGTAACAATACCGAGGCCTATGTTTATGTGGCCCTCGCCTGGGGATAACAATACCATGGCTACTTGTGTACAAGAAGTGAACCCATGTGGTCGTCGGTACCGACTATACAAATTTGATATGTTATGATAGTTAAATGGATGTACCACATATATCTGCTTATGACTTTTGGATAAATATGTGAAT
The DNA here is from genome assembly GCA_030407325.1 of Camellia japonica. Lineage (NCBI taxonomy): Eukaryota > Viridiplantae > Streptophyta > Magnoliopsida > Ericales > Theaceae > Camellia > Camellia japonica. Next base: position 92,983,842 of record JAPPVO010000031.1, read on the forward strand.
CTGAGTTTGTTTTTGATTTAAATTCTGATATGGGACATCATTCATTAAACTCTTTACTTTGTTATTATTCATTAGGCTTCGCTCATCATTTATTTATATATGTAGGTGATCAGGCGCATGGCCATACTCAGTGATGATCGCCTGAATAGTTTTGTCAGCCAGTCTTTGTGCCTCCCGAGGAGGTTCCACACGTCTTGTGGTCATATTTTGTAAACGTAAAAAGGCTTTGTTTTCTTTTTGGATTATGAACAAGTTTTCTGTTATCTGTATACTGGGCTAAGCCTCTTTTGGCTATATCTATAATGAATGTGACGTAAGACTACTGCAGTTATGACGTCACGTATATGTGTATAAAGGTTTTGAAATTTTCTGTCCCATATGTGTCTTCACAGCTCAATGGACCATGTATGTTTTCTTTATTTGCTTCCGCATCCCCTAATTATAAGTTATTCTGTTCTGAGGCCTTTGGTAATCCAAGAATTACTGACCGATTATGATCCCAAACCTATAGGGGCGGGTTCGGGTGGTGATAGAGTGGTATAAGAGCACGTGTTGTATTGCACACACGAGTCCAAATGAGCTATAGGATGTCCTGGAAGGATTAGGGACATGGCATCTGCATGTGTGAGTGTGTGTTAAAATTCTGTAAGTGTGCAAATTGAATCTAAAGACGAACTTATGAACTCATGCAATTTAGAGAAATGAACTTACTCCGAACATTGTGAACAAGATTATTCCTTTGTTTATTATTGCCTTGTTTGCCTATAGCAAATGGAAAATACAAGAAGTAATGATGCCACTGAGTCCTCTGAGGCCCGAATGAGCATAATGGAACAGATGCTTGCAGCTTTGACTAAGGCAATGACGCAACAACAGAGGCAACAACCTTTACCTATACCACCTCCGATGGTAGTTGAGCCAAAAAACATCGATATTATTACACTGACACAGAAATTCAATAAAATGAAGCCGCCAATCTTTTTGGGTGGGATTGAGCCTTTGAAAGCCGAAACATGGTTGCTAGAGACTAAAAAGATATTTGAAGTATTTCTGTGCTCGAAAACTCAGAAAGTTCTTTTGGCCACCTACACACTAAAGGAAGAAGCTAGATAATGGTGGATGCTTATCTGAGATAATAGTGGGACTATAACGTGGAGCCAATTCAAAGCAATATTTTACGAGAAGTATTTTTCCCAATGTTTCAGAGATCGTAAAGTGTCAGAATTCCAAGAACTCAAGCAAGGCAAGATGTTTGTAACCGAGTATGAGGCTAAGTTCACCAGTTGGCCAGATTTGCTTCTCATATGGTTGATACAGATTACAAAAAGGCTTGAAAATTTGAAAGGGGATTGGATCTGAACATGTTTGATCGAGTAGGCATTCTAAAGTTGCCTACATATGTGGAAGTACTTGATAGAGCATTGATGGCAGATGCCAGTTTGGCAGCAAAGAAACAAGCTCTAACTCCAACAACTGAATGGATGGGTAAAAGATCTAGATTTAATTTCAAGAAGGGTCGGTCATTTCCAAAAAGGTAGAATACCGGATCCTCCAGTAGCTCTAGTCAGAATAGTGGATCTATTCCAAATTGTCCCGATTGTAGAAGAAAGCATAAAGGCGCATGTTACCGTGCATCAGGTGCGTGTTTTTGGTGTGGCAAGACTAGCCACATGGTTAGGGATTGTTCGTTAAGGTCTGATGATGTTAACCGTCCTGCAGCAAGTTTAGTCGGGTCTGCTTCTCTAGCAAGGTCAAATGCAAGAACTAATGCCAGGGGTGACACTGGAAATGAAATATTAAGGTAAGGGAGAGTATTCGCACTAGTGCCTGGAGATGTACCGAACACCGAGTCTGTGGTGTCAGGTATAATTTCCATTTGTGCCCACAATGCATATGTCTTGATAGATTTTGGTTCTACACACTCATTTGTGTCACATGTCTTTTCTCGGAAATTAACTAGACCCTTAGAATCTATGAATTATTTATTATTTGTATCTACGCCATCTGGGGGTTCTATGGAATGTGCGTATGTGTAACCAGCATGCGATATTGTGATCGATAATGTGACGTTGTATGTTGATTTATTGCCTTTGGGAATTGATCATTTTGACTGCATATTAGGTATAAACTAGTTAACGAAGTGTTGTGCAACTATTGACTGTGTGAATAAGTCTTTATATTTCGTCCAACTAGGTTACCTGAGTTTGTATTTACTGGAAATGGGGTAGTTCTTCCCCCATACTTTATTCTGCCATGAAAGCTGGTAAACTGCTTAGGAAGGGATATAGAGGGTATATGTTGTGTTTTGACTGTGACTTCTGATAATCCTATTGTGGAGAACATCTCTGTAGTAAATGAATTTCCTGATATATTTCCAACTGAATTGCCTGGAGAGTTAATTAATATGGAAGTTGAGTTTACTATTGATGTTGTACCCGGAACATAACCAATTTCTAAAACCCCATATAGAATGTCGACTTCTGAATTGAAAGAATTGAAAGCTCAACTTCAGGACCTGTTAGATAAGAAGTTTATTCGCTCGAGCACGTCACCATGGGGTGCTCTAGTTTTGTTTTTCAAAAAGAAAGATGGATCTTTGAGGTTATGTATAGACTATCGGGAATTGAACAAAGTGACCGTCAAGAACAAATACCCACTACCCTAAATAAATGATCTCTTTGACTAACTTTAGGGAACATAAGTGTTCTCGAAGATAGACCTTAGATCCGGATATCACCAGTTGAGAGTTAAGGCAGAGGATGTAGAGAAAACAACATTCACAACAAGATATGGGCACTACGAGTTTTTGGTAATGCCATTTGGGGTAACAAATACGCTCGTAGCGTTTATGGACCTAATGAATCGAGTTTTCAAACAATTTCTTGATGATTTATTGTTGTATTTATTGATGATATACTGATTTACTCCAAAAGCAGGGAAGAACATGAGAGTCACTGAGAACTGCCTTACAGATTTTGAGAGAGAAGAACCTGTATGTAAAACTTTCCAAATGTGAGTTTTGGCTTAACAGTTAGCATTTCTGGGATATGTAATCAACAAGGACGACATATTAGTGGACCCGCAAAAAATTGAGGCCATTGTAGATTGGCCAAGACCAACCAATGTGTCAGAAATCAGAAGCTTTCTAGGGCTTGCAGGTTACTATCATAAATTTGTGAAAGACTTTTCAAAACTTGCCATGCCACTGACACAGTTGACTCAAAAAATACACCGTTCAATTGGAATGATCAAAGGGAATCTGCCTTCAAAGACTTAAAGACCAGGTTAGTAACTGCCCCAATTTTTACCTTGCTAAATAATATTGATGGGTTTCAAATTTACAGTGACGCTTCGTACAAAGGTTTGAGGTGTGTGTTGATGCAAAATGGGAAAGTGATTGCCTATGCTTCTCGGCAACTTCAACCACATGAAAAGAATTATCCAACCCATGACCTTGAACTCACAGCTGTGGTCTTCGCTTTGAAAATCTGGCGTCATTATCTATATGGTACAACTTGTGAGGTGTATACTGACCATAAGAGTTTGAAATATTTCTTTACCCAAAAATAACTGAACATGAGACAGGGAAGATAGTTGGAATTGATTAAAGACTACGATTTACAGATTTTGTACCATCCGGGGAAAGCGAATACAGTGGCAGATGCCTTGAGCCGAAAATCTATTGGAAATTTGTCATGTTTGCTCACTGGCCAGAGAATTGTTATGTGACTTAGAGAGGAATGAAATTGAGATAGTTCTGCATGAACAATGAGGAATTTTAGCCACCATATCTGCTCAGCCTGCAATCATTGACGAAATTAAAGAGAAGCAACTTGAGGATGAGTTTCTGAAAAAGATTGTGGATGAACTTAACTCAAAACTGAGACCGGGATTTGTGTCTAAGAACAATGTATTGAAGTTTCATAATCGACTTTGTGTGCAGGATTGTCCGGATTTGAGGAAATGTGTTATGACTGAAGCCTACAATTCCAAATTTTCTATACATCCAGGGAATATAAAGATGTATCATGACTTGAAATAAAATTTCTGGTGGCCTGGAATAAAGAAAGACATTGCTGATTTTGTGGCCCGATGTTTGTATTGTCAACAAGTAAAAGCTGAACATCAACGACCTGCTGGTTTACTTCAGTCGCTCCCAATACCGAAATGGAAATGGGAGCATATTACCATGGACTTCATTGTGGGTTTGCCTCACTCTTCTCGAGGGATTCTATCTGGGTCATAATTGATTGGTTAACTAAATCTGCTCATTTTCTGTCTGTTAAAACTATTTATAATGAGGATAAACTGGCTGACATTTATATGAATGAGATTGTGAGGTTGCATGGTGGTACCGATATCTATCGTATCTGACAGGGATTCGAAGTTCACATCTAGATTCTGGCAGAGCTTACAACAGGCTTTGGGAGTAGAACTACGACTGAGTAGTGCCTATCACCCACAGACAAATGGTCAATCTGAACGAACCAATCAAACTTTGAAAGATATGTTACAAATGTGTATGTTGGACTTCCAAGGGAATTGAGAGACTTTCCTTCCTCTGGCTGAGTTTGTCTACAACAATAGCTATCATTCAAGTATTGGAATGGCTCCTTACAAAGCTTTGTATGGCAGAAAGTGTCGATCTCTGATTTGTTGGGCTGAGGTAGGAGACAGATCCTTGTTGGGACCAGAACTTGTGCAAAAAATAACTGTAAAGGTGAAATTGATACAATAATGTCTAAAAACTGCACAGGGCCTCCAAAAGAGTTATGCCGATGTCCAAAGGCGTGATAGAGAATATGAAGTCAGAGATCATGTGTTTATCAAAGTGACTCCAATGAAAGACCAGACATGGTTTGGAGTGAAGGGTAAACTAGCACTGAGATATGTTGGGCCTTATGAAATCCTTGAGACAATTAACTCGGTGACGTATCGGGTAGCCTTGCCTCCAGTCATGGAAAATATGCACAATGTCTTTCATGTCTCAATGCTTCGGGATTATTTAAGAGATCCGTTACATGTCATTGAACCAACACATGTGCTACTAAACGATGACTACACGTATGAAGAACGGCTAATCCAAATTGTTAACCGAAGAATCAAAAGATTGAGGAACAAAGAAATTTCGTTAGTGAAAGTTGATTGGCAAAACCATGGGGGAACTTACGCTACATGGGAAATGGAAAAAGATATGATAAAGAGATATCCGGGTTTATTTCCGTTGGACCCAACGTTCTTCCAAAATGAAAGTAACTCGAGTTTGGAGAACCAAACTCTCTAAGGGGGGAAAGACTGTAACAACCCCGATCTCTGATTAACGTTAATCCATGAATAAATAAGCCAAATAAGTAATTAAGATGAAATCCTGAGTTAATTACTTGTGCATTGCATTATTTGTGTTTATATCCGTCTAATGTAGAAATATCTATTTGTGTTTTTGTTTTGGTTTGTGAATTGAAGGCCTTATTGGCAACCGATCGCGAAATTGACTTAATCTATGTGTTATTTGGAATTTTTAGAATTTTATGGTAGGATTAATTGAAATCTAGTTCAGAACAATTTAAATTACAATGATTAATGTTAAGTTGATTAGTTGAAGCCAAGATTAATTAGGTCAACTTAATTAAACCTATATAAGACTAATTTGACTCCCTTAACTCATTTTACACCTCATATCTTCATCCTTAAGCACCAAAACGTGAGAAAGGGAGAGAAAGGAAGAAGGTAAGCTCAACTACAGAGATTGCTAGGGAATTCAAAGGAATTGGCTTGAACTTAGCTAGAATTTGGGACTTTGAGTAAGAACTCACTAAGAATTCAAGGAATTGAGAAGTTGAGGTAAGGATTCAACCCTTAGAGTGTCTTCTCATGATGTCTACAACATAAACTCTTACAAATGAGTTGAGTAATGTAAGAATTGTGTTTTAATGGATGAATTCTATGTATGCATGCACATATTATATCATTCTGAGTTTGAATTTCACTCAAGTCATACATACATGTGTCTATCTTAGCCTTGTTTTGAGAGTTCATCACATTTCTTACCACTTGACCTTAATTGATCATGTTTTGGAAGCTTTGAAGTCAAGGTAAAGCATGCATGTATGTTTTTAAAGAATGGAGTGTTGTTTTGCACAATTGCAACCTTTTGGCCTTGATTTTGTGAAATGATTTTGAATTCACCATGTTTTTCCATTTACAAGTGTTTCCTCAAGTTTCCTCAAGTTTTTGGCCCAAAAGACCATGATTTGCAACTCTGAATTTGAGTCTTGCACTAGAAAGAGCAATCTGAAAATTCCAGATTCTGCCTCTTCGCTCGAGCGACAGATCCTACACTCGAGCAACCACTCTGTGTTTCATACCTCCACTCGAGCAACCCAAAGTTGGCTCAAGCGCAAATTGCATGCTTCCAGAAGTCTACATTTTGCAGACCGCTCGAGCCACAAGAGTTGCACTCGAGCGAAGACCTCAGTCTTACGCTCGAGTGACCGTCGAGCAGAAAAATTACACAGCTAGTACTCTTGCAGAGTTTACAAACCGCTCGAGCAGAGGAAGTTGCGCTCCAGCGACCAATCACATTTTTGAACGTCCTCTCGAGCGAAGGAAGTTGTGCTCGAGTGAGGACCCTATTTTTAGCAAATTTGACTAAGTGTTCTGAATCCCATTTTGGCATCCTCATTGTATCCTAAGCATTCCTAAGCTCTAATTAAGACAAAATAATGAGGAAAAGAAGTAGAACACACCAAAATAAGAAAGAACTAAGTTAATGATTTCGGGTGTGAAATTCTGTATGTATTCGTTCTGTATCTGTGTAGGTCACATGCCGCAAGTTATATGATCTGTCTACTTTGTCTGTTTGCTTTAGAGCTATTTGTCTGTTTGCTTTAGAGCTATTTGTGAGTAATAACTTTGTAAAGCTATATTCAACTTTATTTATCTTCATTACGATGTAAAATGATCTGTTTACTGAAATGCTATTTTGTGAATCATGAATGAATGTCCATCTTTCTGAAATGTATTAATGGCATCCTATATTCACGTGGCCCTCAGGGATAACAATACCGTGGCCCATATACACGTGGCCCTCGCCCAAGGGTAACAATATTGTGGTTTATGTTTATGTGGCCCTCGCCCAAGGGTAACAATATTGTGGTTTATGCTTATGTGGCCCATGCCCGAGGGTAAGAATACCGAGGTCTATGTTCATGTGGTCCTCGCCTGGGGGTAACAATACCATGGCTACTTGTGCACAAGAAGTGGACCCATGTGGTCATCGGTACAGACTATACAAATTTGATATGTTATGATAGTTAAATGGATGTACCACATATATCTGCTTATGTCTCATGGATAAGTATGCGAATTTGAGTTTGTTTCTGATTTGAAATCTGATATGTGATATCATTCATTAAACTTTTTACTTTGTTATTATTCACTGGGCTTCACTCATCATTTATTTATATATGTAGGTGATCAGGCGCGTGGCTAGGCTCTGTGATGATCGCCTGGAGAGTTTTGTCAGCCAGCCTTTGTGCCTCCCTAAGGAGGTTCCATACATCTTGTGGTCATGTTTTGTGAACAAAAAAAAATTTGTTTTCTTTTTGGATTATGAACAAGTTTTCTATTATCTGTATACTTGTAACGACCCCAAAATGCGTATAAGAAGTCATCTTTATTTAACTAGGGGATAATGTGTTTTAATTTAATTATATCTATTGGAATTGAAGAACTATCTGTTGAGTTATGACTTTAAAATTTAAATTATCGACCTTTATGGGTTCAGAAATCAAAATTGAGTACTTGTATATGTCAATGAGAATTTTTGGAACTATTTGGAAAAATTAATTGGAAATCTAATTTGTTTGATTCGTTAATGTACGTTTGGGTGGTTAACTTGGTACTACAAATTGAAGCCCTTAGAGGCTTCAGAAACCAGAACAGGAGACATATTTATGATCAGCATGATTTTTAGAGTCATCTGGGAAGTTTAATTAGAATTTGATTTTGTGCAATTCGTAAGGGCACGTTTGGTTTCCCCTATTATGATAAACTTATGTGTGTATTATATATGCATAGATATATGAGTTGTTGAACTCATCACTTTGGGTCAAATATCTAAGGGAGAGAGAATGTGAACTGTGAGAGAGAGAGGGAGAGGCAAAACTCATCATCCATGGGGGATTTGAGGTTGATTGAAGAAAATAGAAGAGAGAGGAAGAAGACCAACCAAGAAGCTTGGGAAAATTGAAGAGATTAAAGGGAAGAACAAGGATTTGGGTAAGGTATGTGGCTCTAACTATTATCCTTGTAGAGAATCCATCTACTACATGAAATCAAGGTTTAATTTGGTAGTTTCATATGTAAATAAGCAAGTGTGTTGAATTATGAATGGATTGGGTTGAATTCAGGAATTAAACCATGCTTTCCTTAAATCTAAGTTATATTTACATGATTTGGGCATATATAATGGAAGGTTGGATATATAGAAAAAGATGAGATTCTATTTGATGATGTTAGTTGATTATGTTTAGAAGGAATTTATACATGTTTTTGAGTAATTAGACTTGAAATCAAGCTTAAAAAATGGATAGATTAAGTGTTGGGGCAAAAAAACTATTTTCGGATTTTTTGATTCTGCCCAGACCGCACGAGCGGCCACGGGCACCGCACGAGCGGACATGAAAAAAAAAGAGGTTTTCATTCTGCTTTTGGGCGCTCGAGCGGCCGGTTTCTTCCGCTCGAGCGGATGTGGGCCGTACGAACGGCCAAAGTGGGCGCACGAGCGGCCACCCCTGTTTCAGCATGTACTAGGTAACTTTGAATAAGCATATCTTTTGCATCCGGACTCCATTTTGAGTGATTATTGAGCCTAAAATCAAGCCCCGAAAGTCTAGTTTCCATTGGTGGTGGTCTGACTCCCAAATTCTATGTACAGAAATAGTTATGCCCAAATTAGTGAGAGTTGCTCACTTTCTGTCTACCGGTTTTGTATAATTTCTTCACTTAAACTATTTTCCTATCGATTCCTCCTATTTTCTGAGGCATGGATTATAACCTATGGAGGACTAATGAATTTAGAACCACCATGGCTATTGATTAAGGAATAAGAAAGAGATTGGTTTTATCCTCATAATCTGCTATGTACATTTTGTTTGTAGGTCAAGACGAGGACATCGTTCCACCGCTATCAGAAACCTACCACTGTGAGTAGTAGTACTGTGGTTGTACATTTACTTATCGTTAATGATTTTTGTTGTTAACATTCCGTTCTTTGCAAGTAATTATGTTAACATTATGTCGATTGGAAAATCTAAGAGCCTTATTGAGCATTATGGAACTACGGAATCTACATATCTTTGGAATCGTTGAATCTGTAAAATGTGTATACTTCTGTATGCTTCTGATTAATAGATAATATCTATATTCTATTCTCCGTAAGTGAACTACGTCATTTCTTAATGAATAAAGAAAAATTATGTTCATTCTTTAATAACGGTTTCTGTGTGAATATGAGAGCATACTGATTTGCTATCAATAGGCCATGGGCCATTCAGTTCTGAGTTATCAAGTGTGGACACCTCCGAAGAATCAGGATAATTGGAAAAGCTAGGTATATCCTTATGAATCTGAAGTTATTTTGTTATGTTATATATGGACCTGAGGTTGTTCAGAATCTATGACATAAATGCATCATTATGTGGCCCACGTTAGAAGGTGAGTTATTCTGTCTTTGTTAAGCGTACGGTAATAACATGATACGACAAGAAATGCTCTATTTTCTGATATGTTATGCTTTCAATCAATGAATGATTGTCCATATATGTAAAAGTATTCATAGCATCCTTAGCACATGGCCCTTGCCCGGGGGTAATAATACCGTGGTCTATGGCCCTTGCTCGGGGGTAACAATACCGTGGTCTATGGCCCTTGCCCGGGGGTAATAATACTGTGGTTCAAGTATGTTACAAGTTCCTGGTACCGGAGGTTCCTTTATGGAACTAACAAGTACGCTCTATATTGATTTGTTAGAACTATTGGATGTACCATGTACACTCAAGCATGAACTCTGATTTCTGTTTATAATTCAAGCATAATTAAGAATATGAATAAATTTGTTCTGTTTATCAGCTCTGTTTACGCTATGTTATGACATGGTATAGATTGATCGGTCTTAAAGACCTAATGGTTTCTGATATGGAACAAAGTGTTGTACAAAACTAAGTGCTGCAATGCGAGTCACCTCTAGAATCCGTGCGAGACACCTCTTAAGTCCATACATACATGAACTGGGCTTAAAGCCAATCTGGGCCTATGGCCATTCTGGATGATCTGTTAGGCCAGAGGCCATTCTGTGTGATCTGTTAAGCCTGAGGCCAATATGTATTTTCTGGTATGAAACAAAGTGCTGTACGGAACTAAGTGCTACAATGTGAGTCACCTCTAGAATCCGTGCGAGGCATCTCTTGAGTTCATACATTCTGATAAGGGCTATATGCCATTTTGATAAGGGCTATATGTCATTCTGATAAGGGCTTAATGCCATTCTGATAAGGGCTCAACGCCACTCTGTTTAAGGGCTCAATGCCACTCTGTTCAAGGGCTTAAAGCCGTTCTGATTAAAAACTAGGCCTATGACCGTTCTAAAAGCAACCACAGAATAAGATTAATTATAAGTTCTCTGCATTTATATACCTTGTGATTCAAGTTATTTATTGGATTATCACGTACTATTATTCACTGAGCCTTGCTCACTCTATTTTTATGTATGTTTATGTAGGTGAGCCATCGGGAATTGACACTAGAATTGTATTGGGGTCAACCTGTTTGCCAAGCCGCCTGGGGTACGCCTCCGTGTTGAGGCCTTAATTTTGATTACTAGGAGTTATGCAATTTTTGGAGTCTTATTTAAGTGTGTGTGAGATCTGCATAATTCTGTGATTGTATATGTAACTATGGGAATGTATGTAAATGCTGAAATAATTAAGCCATCATGTATGCACAAGCTCAATGGATGTTGTCTTTTATTGATATTGCTTCCGCTTAAGGCCCCGTATGTGATTAAATATTATTCTAAAATTCTGTTTTGAGGCCTATGTACAGGCCGGTCATGGACCAAACTTTTAGGGGCGGGTTTGGGTTATGACAATACTGGTTTAGCTCGACTTTTCATGCTCCTTTCGGAGACGACTAGCCTTACAGTTCGGACTCCTGCGGTTCTAAATCTGATTCCACAAGTGCAATGTAAAATAGATAAACTCCAAAGAGTCCAAATCCGACAAATATTTTGGAAAATCAATTTTGAATAAAAATGTCAAAAATGGACTGTTTTGCCAGATATTTTTGGGAAATTTAGGAAACCCATGACTCGTGTTGAAGGCCACGTATCCATCATCACCAAGATTGTCTTGGCTCCGGAACTTAGGTACGAGAGGGGAAGGTCATGAATTAAGCACCCTGTAACACCCCAAATTTCTAGCCCAAATGATAAGACAACAATCATGGCTCTTTTAAGAAAACCAAATATAAATATCCAAACTTACATTACATGATACAATAGTTCTTCATGCAACAATACATTAATCCAACAACAAGTAAATGAACAAATAAATACCCCCATGGGTTTACAAGTTTCCAAGGCTTGAGCTTGGTTACACAAAACGTTATTCCAACCCACACAAACACAGCCCTTGGCAAATACACAGAGTCACAGCAAAATGAGAGCATTGTACTCCCAACACACATACTTCCACGCCCCTAGTTGGGTGGGATCACCACATCTTTTCCTGCACAAAAATCCCGTAGGGTGAGCATAAAGCCCAGTAGGAAATCCTTAACAAAGTATATACATTTTATACAAGTCTCAAGAGATGAAATGCACATGCCATACTATGCCCTTTTTAAAGATAAATCACATTTTCATCTTTTGAAAACCGTCATGCTTAATGATATCATACAATTTTAGTTGTTCAAAACTTAATAATTTATTTCAAGGGCAGTAAATACGACTCTGGTAATCCTAGGTCGATGTCTGGAAGTAGACTATACAAGTACTACCAATTTGTCATTTTTACCAGTATTAACTGGAAGGCTCGAGATCTATCCGTGCGGGTTTTCGATCTTTCACCCTGGACTCTCTGGCCAACTTATTCAATATCATTTACACCACCTATCAAGACTTACCAACATATTTACCCCAAAACCATTCCACGAAAACTTGTTTCTTAACATTTTTTTCTCAATGCAAGTTTTCAATCAACTTTCAAAGTTTAATGTAATCAAATGAATTGATATGCCAATAACACAAGATGAATATAAATATTTTTATACCAATTCATCATCTAAGGAATAACACAATTCTCTCTTCTCAAGTATCTTCAACAATTAGTCATTTCAAGACTATTTTAGCGTTTTGAACAGTAATTTTCAAAATGAACAACAATTCTCATATTCCCTAAAATTCATCATTTATATAATTATAAATAAGAAATTTTCCATACATTCATTTATTTTGACACACAAAATAAATATAACAATAACATTCATAGATTTTTAGTCGATTTTAAAAAAATTCCCAAATTCTAGGTTTTCTCACCAAAACTATACAACTCAAATCTTTTGAAAGAAACTTTACTAAATCATATTTGCTTCAATCAACGAAGATCAAAACCCGTAAAATCATTTTATAAGAACAAGAGATAAATCCACTTTCAAAATACTCAACTTCTTGAATCAACAATCAATTTTCAAAGCTATCGAAAGATGATTTTGAAAATCATATAGATCTTGCAAAAATATATACATAACTCTAAGAAAATCCCTACCTCAAGTTTTGAAGAAGAAATGAGATGAAACCCTCAAAATCAACGGTGTCGAAACTCGATCTTAACCGTACACAATGAAGCCCTCGAGAAGTTAACCAACTTTGATGAAGAACTTATGGCAGAACTCTAATGGATCTTGAGAAATCAAGGTTTTGATCCAATTTGGCATAGGGAAATGTAGAAAGAAAGGAGAGGAAAGGGTTTTTAGAGAGAGAGAGATATACAAAAGTGATCTGAAATATCTGATTCACGAACTGATATAACATGGTCCGCTTGAGCGTGGAAAGCCCCGCTCGAGCGTCAAATACACTTTCCTAGTACTTTTGCAGACAGGTCAAACTTCTAAAACCAAACATTCTCCGATCGAGCGCATAAACGGCCGCTCGAGTGGACAAGCAACTTCTAATTCATATTCAGCTCGATCCCCACCAGGGCGTTGCCCTTAGACCCGCCAAGGGGCGCTGCCCCCTGGACCCCCGCAAGCTGACCAGGCAGCTCGATCCTCGATATACTCAGCGAAGTGGCAAAACTGGGATCCCCAACATACTCCGCCTCCCGTTCCAACGTCGCTTCTTCGACCCCGTGGTGTCTCCACAACACCTTTACCAATGGTATAGTTTTGCCCCGTAGCATTTGCTCCCGGGTATCTAATATTTGAACCGGTCATTTTTCGTAAGAGGCATCCTCATCTACCTCGAAGTCAGCTCAATCAAGCACATGGGAAGAGTCGGGTTCATACTTCCTAAGCATAGCTACATGAAATATGTTGTGAACTCCCGAAAGTTGTGGCGGTAAAGCTAACCAGTATGCCACTTCCCCAATTCGCTCTAAGATCTCAAAAGGCCCAATGAACCTTGGAGATAATTTACCACTCTTACCAAATCTCATCCAACCCCGCCTTGGTGAGATTTTTAGAAACACATGGTCACCAACTTCAAAAGATAAATGTCGTCTCCTCTTATCAGCATAACTCTTTTGTCGGCTTTGGGTCGTAGCTAACCTCTTCCAAATGAGAACAACTTTCTCAGTTGTCTCTCTAATAATTTTCAGACCCAGTAAGGGTGCATCACCCACTTCGACCCAACAAACTGGTGATCTACAAGGTCGGCCATACAAGGCCTCAAATGGTGCCATCCCAATACTAGCTTGGTAACTATTGTTGTAAGCAAACTTAATCAATGGTAAGTGCCTTTCCCAAGGCCCCTTAAAATCAAGGACACAAGCTCTAAGCATGTCCTCCAAAATCTGAATGGTACGTTCCGACTGTCCATCAGTTTGAGGATGATAAGCGGTACTAAGAGTCAACTTAGTTCCCAATGCTTCTTGAAGGCTTTGCCATAATCGGACAGTAAAACAAGGATCCCTATCCGACACAATAGTCACAGGCACTCCATAAAGTCAAACTATCTCTCTAATGTACAACTCTACCAAGCGTTTAACTGAGTCGCTATTGCACATCGGAATGAAATGGGTAGACTTAGTCAACCTATCAACAATCACCCAAACGGCGTCATTGCCTCATTGTGTTCTAGGAAGCCCAACTATAAAATCCATGGTAACACGCTCCCATTTCCACTCGGCTATCGATAAGGGTTGTAACAAACCCGCTGGTCTTTTGTGTTCCGCCTTCACTTGTTGACAAGTAAGGCACTTCGATACAAATAAAGCGACATCCTGTTTCATACCCCTCTACCAAAACTGACGATTAAGATCATGATACATTTTAGTGCCTCCCGAGTGTACCACAAGGCGTGAGTGATGAAACTTCCGAAATACTTTCTCTCTACAAGATTCTGGTACAAACAAATGGTCTTGGTAACGTACACTCAGATCCGAGTGAACGTTCAAACCTTTCTCTTCCTTCCCATTGGAAATCTTAACACGGATTGATTCCACATCACGGTCTCCTCGTTGTGCCTCTATGACCTTACTAACCAAGGTAAGTTGAGCATTCAAAGTAAACAAGGTAGTATTGTCTCCAGACTCACCCAAGTGCAAACAAACTTGCCAATAACATCTAGCATATCCCATTCCCGAATGGCCACACTTGCCAAACTACTCACAGATTTTTGACTCAAAGCATCGGCTACCACATTGGCCTTCCCTGGATGATAGTGTAACTCAAAATCATAATCCTCCATAAATTCCATCCACCTCCGTTGTCGTAAATTCAAGTCTTTTTGAGAAAATAAATACTTTAGACTCTTATGATCGGAGAAGACTTCAAACTTCTCACCGTACAAGTAATGCCTCTAAATTTTCAAAGCAAAAATCACCGTTGCTAATTCTAGATCATGAGTGGGGTAATTTTTCTCATGAGTTTTCAATTGTCGTGAACCGTAGGCCACAACTTTTCCCTCTTGCATTAAGACACAACCAAGTCCATCCCCGGACGCATCACAATAGATAGTGTAATTCAAATCCCTTTCCGGAATTATCAAAACCGGTGCGATAGTCAATCTAGTCTTAAGCTCTTGGAATGACTTTTCACACGCCTCACTCCACACAAATTTGATACCCCTTCTAGTCAACCTAGTCAAAGGTACAGCTAGTTTAGAGAAGTCCCATACAAAACATTGATAATACCCCGCTAATCCTAAGAAACTCCGGACTTCAAAAACATTCTTGGATTGTTCCTAAAACTGTACAACATCTATCTTTGAGGAGTCCACAGTCACTCCCTCTCTAGACACTACATGCCCCAAAAACTTCACCTCTATTAACCAAAACTCGCATTTTTCAAATTTGGCATACAATTGGTGCTCACTAAGTAAACCCAGCACTACCCGCAAGTGAGTCTCGTGTTCCTCTTTAGAGGTTGAATAAATCGAGATGTCGTCCGCAAAGACAACCACAAAATGGTCCAAGTATTCCCAAAAAATTCTGTTCATCAAATCCATAAAGGAAGGCGGTGCATTGGTCAACCCAAAAGGCATTACAAGGAATTCATAGTGGCCATAACGAGTACGAAAGGTCATCTTCTGAATGTCCTCCTCCTGGACTCTCAACTGATGGTACCCTGACCTCAAATCTATTTTTGAAAAGCAACGAAACCCTCTAAGTTGGTCAAACAAATCATCTATTCTGGATATAGGATACTTGTTCTTAACTGTAACTCCATTCAACTTGCGGTAACCAATATACAACAGCAATGACCCATCGTTCTTCTTTGCAAAGAGAGCCGATGCTCCCTAAGGCGATGTACTAGGGCGAATGAAGCCCTTGTCTAAAAGTTCTTGGAGTTGAATCTTTAACTAATGCAATTCGACGGGTGCAAATTTATACGGTGACATGGAAATCGATGTCGTGCCAGACACTAATTCAATGGAGAACTCGATCTCCCGATGAGGTGGTAAACTAGTAAGATCTTCTAGAAAGACATCCGGGTATTCACAAACTACCTTTGGTAACTCAAGACAAGCCCCGTCACACTCACTATCTAAGAGAGTTGCAAGAAGGCCACTAAGCTTGCTCCTACTACGAGGATCAACAATTGGCAATAAGGCTCTATCAACTCGGTTCCCTAGAAAATAGAAACGATCACCACCCAAAGTGCACACCGTAACTCTCTGACGGTAACAATCAATCATCGCTTGATAAGAACACAACCACTCTATGCCTAAAATGACATCAAAACTCAACATATCTAGTAACACAAAAGCAAACGGAAGTCGACACCCGGCAACTTCTATTTCACAATCACGACAACCCCGGTCTAAATCAACTGTACCCCCAACAGGTGACTCTACTCTTAGTGGAGGCACTAACCATGCTACCTCTAACCCCAATACAGAAGCAAATGCAGTAGATATAAATGAATGAGACCCACCCGTGTCTATCGATATATTAGCCAAAGAATTACACACAACAAAAATACCTTTCACAATTGAGGATTCTGGCAACTGCTCCGGTACGGTAACAGCATATACGTGCCCCTGTGACCCATAATTAACTTGTTCTCCTCTCGGAGCATAGACCTGTTGTACTGACTGAGCCGAAGCGGCTCCCTAATTAACTCGCGAAGCTTGGACTGATTGAGCCTGCTGGTGACTCTGAGTCTGGCTCGACCCTAATGCACTAGATGCGCATCCCAACTATGGGCAAGTTCTCTTCATATGCATTGGCTGACCACACTGATAACAATTAAACCCTTGACCTTTATTTTGAGATTGAGACTGACTTTGAGATCGGTTAGGTGGTGGTAACATTAACTGCCCTCCTCCCTTTTGTGGGCATGAGAGGGCTTTGTGACCCAGTTGGCCACACTTGAAACATGAGAAGCTACTCGGTGTAGTTTTTCCCGGACCCGCACTAGGCAAAGAAAAAGTGGATATAGACTGCTGTGGTTGGGACTGGGATGGATAGGTGTTCCTGCTCTTCTTGTTCTGCCGATAGTCTCCTTGAGACTTTTAGCCCCTAGACCTCGAACTCCGAAGCCTCTTTTCCTGGGCTTGTATGGAAATTTCTATGTGTATCACCGTCTCCATAAGATGGTCATATTCCTGAATCATATTTCTGACAAGCTTGAACGTAATTTTTGTTTTCAAATTCGATGCAACGACACTCTTCCATTGCCACCAACTCTGGTGGAAATCTGGACAAACTAGAGAAGACCGCTTCAAACTCTACCATGGGCATGTCGAGTTGTTTGAGGTCTTTAAACTCTTGCCTCAATCTCTCCCTAGCAGTGGGAGGTATGTACTCATCTTGGAAAGCAACCGCAAAGGCTTCCCATGTTTGTTCCACTCTACCCTTGGCATATTTCCACCATTAACCCGCGTCTCCCTTAAGGTAGTAACTCGTTAGAGTCACTCTTAGTTCACTATCTTCGATGTGAAGCATCTCAAATGTCTTCACAGTTTGTTCGAGCCACTCATCCGCTTTCTTGGGCACGAGACTACCATGGAACTTATCCGGTTTGGCCTGCAAGAACTCTCTAGTAAGGAAACTTGCCCTTGACTCTGCGATGTTCTCTTGAGCTTGATTCTCCACCCTCAACAAGTTCATAGAGTCTCTTAAAGTCCCTGCCATTTCTCGAGCTAGGGTCCCCATTGCAGTTTGACCCGCTTGTCCCACCTGCTCGGCCACATTAGTTTGGCTTGCTTGCTCGGCCATATTAGCTTGACCGAACCCTTCTTCTTGCATCGGAACCCTATGGACCGGTACCTTATGCACACCTCGATGAGCCCTACTATGCCTCCCGCCTTTACCACCACAGACTTGACCCCTTCCTGACATCCTAATAAAGGACATAAGAGAAATAATTAGCACATTAACTCATATGTGCTCGTAACTTGACTTACACGTTCGACTACAACAATTCTATATATTTCTCTACCATATACACAATTCAATTTCACTCCACATAAGCACTTAGTCATGTAAACACATACGAATTATACTCTTATGATGAGATTCATCCCACGAAAAACCAAGAATTCTTAGTAGAATGAGTATTGATCAAGTACCCTTCTAATAAGACCTCAAGGAATTTAACAGGCGCAAACAACATCCCAAAAGTCCAATCCCATACCCATTTAGTCACATAAGCATGTTATCACATAGTCACAAAATGCATAACACTTCCTAAGCATGCTAAATGAACGCATTGTGGTCATACAACCACTTTCCACGAGCTCCAAGTATTCAAACCTGGTAGCTCTGATACCAAGTTGTAACGCCCTAAATTTCTAGCCCAAATGACAAGACAACAATCATGGCTCTTTCAAGGAAAACCAAATATAAATATCCAAACTTACATTATATGATACAATAGTTCTTCATGCAACAATACATTAATCCAACAACAACTAAATAAACAAATAAATACCCCCATGGGTTTACAAGTTTCCAAGGCTTGAGCCTGGTTACACAAAACGGTTATTGAAACCCACACAAACACAGCCCTAGGCTTACACACAGAGTCACAGCAAAATGAGAGCATTGTACTCCCAACACACATACTTCCACGCCCCTAGTTGGGTGGGATCACCACATCTTTTCTTGCACAAAAATCCCGTAGGGTGAGCATAAAGCCCAGTAGGAAATTCTTAACAAAGTATATACATTTTATACAAGTCTCAAGAGATGAAATGCACATGGCATGCTATGCCCTTTTTTAAGATAAATCACATTTTCATCTTTTGAAAACCATCATACTCAATGATATCATGTAATTTCAATTGTTCAAAACTTAACAATTTATTTCAAGGGCGGTAAATACGACTCTGGTAATCCCTAGATTGGTATTTGCAAGTAGACTATACAAGTACTACCAATTAGTCATTTTTATCAGAATTAACCGGAAAGATCGAGACCTATCCGCGCGTGTTTTCGGTCTTTCACCCTGGACTCTCAGGCCAACTTATTCAATATCATCTACACCACCTATCAAGACTTACCAACTTATTTACCCCAAAATCATTCCATGAAAACTTGTTTCTCAACATTCTTTCCTCAATGCAAGTTTTCAAATCAACTTTCAAAGTTTAATGTAAGCAAATGAATTGATATGCTAATAACAGAAGATGAATATTAATACGTTTATTCTAATTCATCATCCAAGGAATAACACAATTCCCTCTTCTCAAGTATCCTCAACAATTAGTCATTTCAAGACTATTTCAACGTTTTGAACAATAATTTTCAAAATGAACAACAATTCTCATATTCCCTGAAATTTATCATTTATATAATTATAAATAAGAAATTGTCCAAACATCAATTTATTTTGACACACAAAATAAATATAACAATAATATTCATGGATTTTTCTCTTTTAAAAAAATTCCCAAATTTTAGGTTTTCTCACTAAAACTATACAACTCAAATTTTTTTGAAGAAAACTTTACAAAAACATATTTTCTTCAATCAACGAAGATCAAAACTTATAAGATCATTTTAAAAGAACAAGAGACAAATCCACTTTCAAAATCACTCAACTTCTTGAATCAACAATCAATTTTCAAAGCTATCGAAAGATGATTTCGAAAATCATATATATCTTGCAAATATATATATATATAACTCTCAGAAAATCCCTACCTCAAGTTTTGAAGAAGAAATGAGATGAAACCTCCAAAATCAACGGTGTCGAAACTCGATCTTCACCGCACACAACGAAACCCTCGAGAAGTTAACCAACTTTGATGAAGAACTTATGGCAGAACTTTAATGGATCTTGAGAAATCAAGGTTTTGATCCAATTTGGCATAGGGAAATATAGAGAGAAGGGAGAGGAAAGGCTTTTTAGAGAGAGAGAGATATACAAAAGTGATCTGAAATATCTGATTCACGAACTGATATAACATGGTCCGCTCAAGCGTGGAAAGCCCCGCTCGAGCGTCAAACACACTTTCCCAGTACTTTTGCAGATAGGTCAAACTTCTGAAACCAAACATTCTCCGCTTGAGCACATAAACGGCCGCTCGAGCGGACAAGCAACTTCTAATGCATTTTGCATTTTGGATTCGAGCGAACAAGCAACTGCTCGAGCGAACAACGCATAAACAGCTTGATCCCCGACATACTCAGCAAAGTGGCAAAACTGGGATCGCTACACACCCCATTGGCCTGATCAAAGATCGGCCTCTACTAATCATGATGTGATTTTTATTTACATTATATGCTCTTGTTCCGATTATTAGGTTACATTACTATGTGTTGCACACAAGTATAGAGTAATTTGCAAAAATTGGAATACTTTGATTTCATGTTTGTTTTGAAAATTGTTTTGACTACGCGCCTCTTGAAAAAAGTGAGTTTGTATGTACATTAATCAATGTATTCCAACTCAAGCAATTAGTCTTCATCCACAGGCATTCAAACAAATATAGCACTTAAGCAGTTAGCTTTATGGCAAGCATGCTAGACATGGCAACAAGCACACTCATGCAATATGCTAAAGCAATAAAATGCTCACCTAGTACTCTGAGGCGAGCCAAAATGGACTCAGCTAATATGCTAAAGCAACATGCAATATGCTAAAGCAACACATGCAAGATTCAATTAATGGGCTCAGCTACCAATATAATATGTGAATCAATTGGATATCATACGGTATAAACACGTATTCAATGAAGTAATTTAAACGACAATGCTTATTAGAATGATGAATCGAGCCTTGATTCATGCAAGACAAATGAATGCAATAATGGGAAATGCTAAAAGAAACATGATGTTCTAACTACCCATCATAAGCGGATAAATAAAAGGGAAAAAGACGTGGGGTTAGAAGACATATACATTATTACAATTTGGCTCTCGCACAAGAGGGTTCAAATAAATGAACTAGCTTAGCTAATTACCTAATTAACTAATTATTACAAACCAAATGGAATAAATTAACTATACTAGCTAATTAAGTAATTATTACAACAACAAATTTAACTAACCATTCTAGCTAATTAAAGAATTACAACACAAAACTAAACTAACTAGCTATTCTAACTAATTAGTTACAAATCCACTACTCCAAGCACAACATATTTAATATTACAATATTATTTAAACGGGCCCCGAAATGCTAAGGAAGGCTCATGCATGAATGCGGATTTCCATCTGATAATGCTCTCCATTTTGCTACCGGAATGCCTCTGTTGCACAAATGGAAAATTGCACTATTTTTCCACCTCAGCCTCTACTTTGCTCTACTGAAAAAGGGACACTGCCTGGTTGAAAAAGTGGTCGGCAACGCAGAAGTAGTGGTTGGCAGGCCACTAATAGTGGGTTGTCGTCTAGTAAAAGTGGCCTGCCAGCCACTAATGTTGGTTCATTCCTGCAGCAATAGAGGACAATTAGAGCACAAACCATAGTATTTTAAGGGGATGTTTGTCCACTCTACCTCTCCTTATCAGCAAACAGGTCAAAGGAGGGGTAGGTTTGATTCGTAAATCATCAATCGACTCAATTTCATTGTGTGATGACTTATGAATCAAAGGATACAATTTCAATAAATGCATAACAAAAGACCAACAAAAACCTCCTTCCTATCATGGATTGATCAAGGGAAATGGTTGACATTGACTCTTGAACCATTTACATCACTAACGAGTATGAAACGACTCAAGACTCAATAGGTTCAATTAACGTTCGATTGAACCCAAGTTGATTTTATCTTGCATCACTTTTAGTCCAAATTTTATTACTTCATTTTAATTACTATCCATTCCTTAGTTCATTAAGTCCAAAAGTGAAGATTAAGTCTACTAAAGGAGAGAAGCACTAAACGAAGTGTTGTTTTAGGCATGAGAGAAGTGTCATGCCATTAGTAATGAACCCTCAAAGGGATTAAACCATTAAGCACAACACCTCTATCTCAAGCTTAAACAAGCAAGTAGTTTGAAACAAACTTTCAAAACAAAGAAAAAGGCAAGAAATGAGGGAGGTTACAAAAGTGATTAGAGATGAACACAAGTGTGGAATGCAAGAAATAAACACAATCAACTCACATAGGTTGGTGGTTAAGGCTTAAACCACCAAGCCTATGAGGACTATTACACTAGAAGCATACTATACAAAGCATAAATGAAGCTAACACATAAAAACAATCCTGAAATAGTCCAAAAAAGTGCTGAAATTAAGACAAAATAACTACAACAACTAGCTAAAATTGAGGAATTAAAACTAGCACACAAGCACAAGGAAGGGAGGCTAACCCCTCCACTTTTAGGACTTCAAAACATGATTTTTGCCTCTAAAAAACCTCTAAAAATCAGTGGTAAAAAACTCAAAAAAAGGTGATGAGAAGGTGGGAAACACAAAGGCAAGGGCCTTAGAATCAAGGTTGAAAGAAGGGTTATCAACCCCTCTACCTTTAATGGCCTTAAACCACAAGTTTTAGCCCAAAAATAAAGGTAATAAACAGCTTAAAAACAACAAGAAAATATAGAAAACAAGTAGTGTAAAGATGGTACAAAAGGACTAGAAGGTATACCTCTTAAAAAGGAA
Organism: Camellia japonica; assembly: GCA_030407325.1. NCBI lineage: Eukaryota > Viridiplantae > Streptophyta > Magnoliopsida > Ericales > Theaceae > Camellia > Camellia japonica. The sequence goes on from JAPPVO010000031.1 coordinate 93,006,614, forward strand.
TGCTTCTTTGAGTTACAAACCACCAATTTCACACTCTCAAGTGGCTTAAGAGCTCAAATTCAAGCTCAAATCACCTCAGCAAGAAGCTTTCTAGGTTTGGTTTAGAGTGTTTAGGCAAAGCTATGTAAGTTGCAAGAGACAGAGAGAATTATAGAGAGAAATTTTCTAAAATTTGCCCTTAAAAAATATTTTCTCACTCCTAAATTTTTCTAACCTTGAAAGCAAGAGGGGAGGTCATCTATATATAGAAAACCATGTGTCTAACTTGAAAATATCTGTATAGGAACAGCTGGTGTAGTGTGGGAATGACTGGCAACAAATATCTGCAAATATTTGACTTTTTACACAAGTGGGCGGCAGACCATTAGTGGCCGGTAGGCAAAAATCTACTTCCAAGCCTGATTTCAAACGAGCATATCTTCCTCATCCGGACTTGGTTTAGGTCATTCTCGAGTCTAAATTGAAGCCTCGGAAGTCCACTTTCCAATGGTGGTGGCCTCATATCTAAATTCTAAGTGTGTAAAGAGATATGTCTATTTTAGTGAAGGCTGCTCATTTCTGTCCTAACGGATTGATGCCCAACTTCCTCCTCAACTAGTTTTCTTCCATCTCCTCCTATTTTCTTTAACTCCAAACCTCTAAATAAGATGTTTTTACAGATTTTTCAAAGAGTTCACCTCTCTTCCATTTATTTGCACTTTGTCCTTACTTGATTTACTGAAAAGTGCAATATTTTAAATGAAATGTGAGCCTCGGAATATCGTAGAAAGTTTTGAAAAAGAGGGTTTTATGGTCTACAATAGTTTTGGTCAAAATACGGTGTAAGGTTGGGATTTAGAAGCTCTTCTTGCTGAAGAAATCAAACATTTGCACAGCATAACTTTCATCATCGTGTGACCAATCGGTGGCACCTAAGTCTTAAGGGCTGTAAAAAATAGGATGTCTACAACTGAGTGAAGCCCCTTTTGGCTATATCTATAATGAATTTGACATAAGATTACTACAGTTATGACGTCACGTATATGTTTATAAAGGTTTTGAAATTTTTTGTCCCATATATGTCTTCACAGCTCAATGGACCATCTATGTTTTCTGTATTTGCTTCCGTAGCCCCTAATTATAAGTTAATATGCTCTGAGGCCTTTGGTAATTCAAGGATTACTGGCCAGTTATGACGCCAAACCTATATGGGCGGATTCGGGTCGTGACACCCTCTAATGTCCACGATATCTTTTCACTACCTCTGGTTCTTCTTTTGCTCATTCTACCGCCCATGTCCCTTCACCTCTTTTAGTCCCTTCACCTCTTTTAGTCCCTTCACCTCTTTCAGTCCCTCATTGTCAACTCTATAGCATTTATTTTTTTGATCTTCAATAAGTAGTGAGAACTTAAGAAAGGGAATCAAAGGGAAATGATAAAGTAGCAATTGCACTTAGGTGGTCGCTAATGAATAATGGTGGTTAGGAAGTAGGGTGATGTTGGAATTATGGTTTTATAGGCTTATTTTGGACCAACTATGAGGCCAAATTTGGATGAGGCCCAAATGTCTTTTAAGGTAGGTTCAAAGAGGTGACATGTTCCTTGTCGCATGGTAGGTCACCTGGTGAAGACAGTTCGTCAAAACCATTTATGAGTGAATGAGAAGTTGATGTCATTTTCGGGTTCGTGTAATGGACAATTAAGGAATAAAACGTGGATTTCCTTGTAAGGCTTGTCCCACATTGGAAACTTAAAAGAACTTATGTGTGTATATAAGTTCTAGGTGGCAACACTTGGGTTGGGCCCCAAAGGGCACCCCAAGTTTGTAGAAGGGAGGAGTTATGGACAAAATGAACCTTAGCTCAAACCACCACACACACGCGCGGGCGTTGCCGCCGCCGTCTGTCTGACCGGCCAGCAGAGCTGAGCCGTGCTGGGCTCGGTTGTGGGTTGGGTCAGTTCTAATATTAATTGTTTGGACAAAAATTTATTTGAATTTTTTCAAAAATTCTTGCGGGAAATTAATTCAAAATTTGAACCAAATTTAAATTTTCTGTCCATAATTGTGCCTCTTCCAGTCTGAAATTTCCAATAGATAAACTGTCTTTTAATAGGTTTAAAACTATCAGCAGTTATACAGATTCAAACTGCTACAGATCTGTTCAAATTTGAACTATATATGTTCATTCAAATGTCATACTTGTTCGATTCAAAATTGCATCTGTTCGAATAGATCTATTTGGTCACCAATCTGCTATAAATACCAGGCCTTTCTAGCAGATTTCGATATCCTAAAAAAAATATGAAATTCTCTTAGTTCCCTCCTAGTTTTGCTCCTTTGCATAAATTCTCTTCATACTAGTTTTTAGGAAAAATTAAGAGAGTATAGAACACAGGTTTTGTTCGCTGTACAAATTGTTTTGAGTGCTACTACAATTTGTGTAGATCATTATATCTTGGGGGATAGATACCTTTTATTCGTAAGCACCGAAGCGGGGTGAATCTGTCTTAAGGACAGAGTGTCACACACTCGACTTGATCTCTTTTTGTATTTATTCATTGTGATAAAATATGTAATGACTCGAATTCTAATTCACATCGGATTGATGTAAAGTGGTGCCTGTCACCTCAAAACTTGTATGGCTGTCAGATGCTTGGTATTGATGTGTTAGCAAGTGGACTTTAACTATTGTAATTGAGGACCCTTGGGTGATGTTTGGAACCTTGATCGAAGCCTTAACAATGTATTTAGGCAAGATTAGATCAAAAGTCCCAAGTTTGAGTTTTTGTTTTTGACCAACCTTAACTCTTTTGCCCTTTTCTCTTTCCATAATTTGAATTTGGATGTGAGGCTAGAAGCATTGGAAAGCTTGTTTCCAGGGCTTCAATTTTGACACAAGAACGATCTAAAACGAAGTCCGAACGAGAGAGTTATACCTGTTTGAATTTTGAATTTCTGTGCTGGAAGCATGCTCGCTCGAGCGAGCTTTTCTTCACTTGAGCGAACTTCGCAATTTTTAGAGATTCTGGGAGCTTCTCTTCCACGCTCGAGCCAAGCTTCCTTCTCTGGAGCGACCATGTCGCTAATAGACATTATAAAGTGACTTTTTGGCCCCAAAACCTTACTTTTTCATCCTCGCTTCTTCTTCCCTCCTCCATGTCCAAAAACCTAGCCCTCAAAACTTTGATTTCATCCTTTCTTACCAACCATCCACCATGGATCATGCATCAAAGATGAAGAACAAGAGAAGATCAACATTTTCAACTAATTAGATTTTGGATTTTCGAAATAATGCTCTTGATCTAGCTTTCTTAGCTTCCCATCTTGAGGTAGGGATACTTTTACCCTAGTATTTCTTTATTTTGAAGAGATTTCATGGTATTGTTGTAACCTATGAGCTAATTTGAGGATATTGTTGGATTAAACCCATGTTTTACATAAATGGACCATTTTACTTGATTTTTGCTTGAAATTTCTTAACTCCTTTTTTTAAACATATAAATAAATGTTGTTAGGACCTATATCTATGATGAAGGAGAAAAACCCCAAATTTGGTAAAACCTTAAATTCTCAATTTGAGTGGGAAACACTAAATTGAATGGGATTTCTTTTGATTCATGGAATATTGTGAATACTAAAGATATGAAAGATGTGAATGTGGATATGGTAAAGGAATTGTGACTTGAATGTTATTATTCTTTGAATATTATGTGATGTTTCATATATTGTGATGATGGATGCTCGTTGATGGAATTAAAATGTGATAGAATGGTTAATTGTGCATGAGTCCGGGTAAAAGTCGGTTTTGGAAAATGTGGTGTTATGTTGGTACTCGTGCGGGGGGAGGTTAAAAGGTGCCCAAATGCCATGTCTAGGATTATCGCTGGACGAATGTGGGAAATATGTTTTTGGGTGTCCACATAATCTTGCCGTATTGTAGTTGGCGAAAGTACAAAAACGGATGATTTTCTTGAGGAGCCCACTTCTCGTCGTATAATAGTCAGCAAATGTGGGGACGGTTTTTGAAACTAAAGCAACTTGTATTGGACTCTTACATGGGACTTATGGTTTGTTTTCCATTGATGTGATTGTTTAAATGTGTGTTGTAAAGGTGTGAAATGTAATTGTCCATGCTTAATCGTTATGTATTTACATAATTGGTGAAAATTACATGTGTTCATAACTCCTTATTATGTTTTGTCTCAAGGATGCCATAAATTTATTCGAATGATTAAATACTTGGTTAAATGTATTCCTACTGGGCATATAGCTCACCCCTATTTTATTTTTAAGGAAATAATGTTGTACAACTACAATGGTGACTGGAAGTAAGCGGTGTTGGGATTGACAATTGAGAATATTTTACTGTAAAGATTTAGAGTTTTGTACTTGGATTGTTAGACTTATTTTGTTGTTGTGTCCTATACACCCATGGGGTTCTTTTTTGTAATTGTCGCCTTGTTTGTTGAACTTGGAGTTGGGTACAAGGTTTTATGGTTGTGTAAATATGGAAATTATAAACTTAAATCTTAGTTCAGTGAACATGATGACTTTTTGGAGTAAATTGTTATATTGGTTGCAATGGTTTCATGTATGGAATAGTAGGGTGTTATAAAATAAATTCGGTGAGTAATTTATTTTTATTTGTTTGATTTGTTTCAAGTTATTTATTTTACATAGAAAATTGTTCCAACAATTTTAAGATAGATTCGAATTATTCTGTTTAAGCAGAATTTTTCATTTGTTTCCTTTCTCCTTTTTCTTCTTCTTACAGAAATTATTTTTTGTCGTTTTACAAAATAATATTCTGATTGGAAAAACAAATAGTAGTAATGTACTGTTTGAAAAATAGTAGTAATATCCTGTTTATTTTCTTTGACAACTAGTAGTAATATACTGGTAGTCATTAACAATTCAGAATATTTATTTGTGAAGTTGCTCAGAAATTAATTTTGATTTTCAGAAATATTCTGAGTTTTCATTAATTAAAATTCTGTTTCAGTATTTTGATTTTTGAAGGGTTACAGAAATTTAAGTTTCTATGTGGAATTAATTTGTTTAAATAAAATTTTATTTTATTTTCAAATTAATTGGAAATAAAAGTTACAATTCTTGTTTCTTTTATTTTTACAGAATTTAATTCTGTGGTTTTGGTTCAAATTTTATGTGTAGTATAAAATTCTAATTCTAATTTTATTTATAATTTAGAATTCATGGCTACTAAAACTGGTCAAACTAATGCTTAAACAAGTACTGGTGTGGTGGCTGCAATTGCTCCAACCCCTCCTCCTGTTGTGACTGTGGCAGTCAATCATGGTGAGAAGCCAGAGAAGTTCTCAGGAACTGGTTTTAAAAGATGGCAGTAGAAAATGCTGTTCTATCTTACTACTTTCAACCTAGCATATTTTCTCCATGATGATGCTCCTACTCTGAAAGAGGATGAAACCGACCGGCAAGTGGTTGCTATCGTCGATGCCAAGAAACATACTGATTTCTTTTGTCAGAACTACATCTTGAATGTGTCACACCCCAAACTCGGGTATGACTGGTCGTGGCCCACAGGAACTTAGCCTACGACACACGTAAACCTATACATGAACCCAAAATAACAAAGAATAAATGTGATGATAGCCTAGAAATAAATAAATCAAAACCCACCAGTGACAAGTCACAAGTATAAATGGTAAAACCAGCCATAACCAACTTCCAAAATATATACTAAATGGAACACAAATCAGCCATAAAATAAAATAATTCTAAATAAAATCCCACCACAATGTATGCACAAAACCGACATAACAACCTAAAACAAAATAATGAATGTCCTAGAGGTCCATGCAATTGAGTCTCTGCTACACCATAAGTCCACTCTAAGTCCTTTTAACACCTGGAAGTGATAAACAACTAAGTCAGCTGATAGCTCAGTGAGTAGCAACATGGATAGTAAATACAGTTTTGAAAACAGGGTTCAATTCCAAAATAAAATATATATCACAGAAACTAGATTGGCATACAGTTTGGTAAAGAGAATCTGTTTCAAAAAGAAGGTTCCACAGTTCAACAGTTAAAATACTCATGTCTCCCAAGAACTTGATAAATGACATTTTTCACTTAAAACAGATTACAACATAAACACCAATAATTTTCTGGGTACCGAGAAATAACAAGTAACAAGCCACACAGTTCTCAAGGATATAAGCCTACTAGATCCAATACCGAACTAAGAGTCATTCTCAGGGTGGCAACCCAGGCCTTTTCTCTAAGACGATCCGATTAAAGGACACCTAGTTTAACCTAGGTCTTTTCCTTACAATCGTTGAGCACTAGAGTCATCATGACCCAACCTGGATCTGTTCTCTAGTGGCCAGAGTCACCACACACAGTGGAATAATTTCCCTGGACTAAAATATACAGATGGTCGCAATAATCAATACACATTAGTTTCGCAAAACATGGTAGTTCACCATTATAAACATGTGACAAAAAAATAGTTTACAGTATGCTAAGTTCACATATGTTTCAGAAATAATTTGATTCCATTGATAATATAATAATTTATCAAAACAGTTTAGTCCTGAAATAACAATTAAATTTTCCAACAGTTCAGGGTAGGGGAACATTTATAAAAATATATAGCATGAAACTACTCACCTGAAAACGAAATAATATAATCCTCGAATAGAGTATGAAACTCCAACTACTGCCTTGAACCAAGTATGAAGACTACACGTCACTACTAATTTTAAAAAAAAAACTAAAGAGAATAATAAACTAAGTACCCCACACTAAAGTGCACTAACACAGCTCAACCCCACTCATCGTTACTCTTAAATAATACCTAAGTTAATGTTCTTCAAGGTCTAAAATTACCCAAGACATGGGTTCCGATCGAAACTTAACTAAAAGTAAGTTTAAGATAAAACAGAGTTTTAAACAAGTTTTCCCAATCTATTCGCTAACTTTGAAAATTACAAAACCCACTCCACACAGTTTGAAAAATTCCAAAACCCTCTAGATATCAACTAATGTATCCTAAGTTTCAAACCCAATTGTTTTTACTTGATTTGCTTATCAAAATAATTATCTACAATTAATTATATCTAAACAGGTTGTTTTCTGCAGCACTTTAAAGAAATTAATGGTTCTCTTAGTATACATGAGCAATCAACGCAAGGCCAAAAATGTACGAAACTAGACTCATAACCGGTTCTAATTACACTAATTTGATAATTTTTTTATCTATACCCAAAGAGAACGATGTTTCCGAACTTACTATTTTAAATCAGTTTTTTGAACAGATTTGAACGCATCAGTTTATATGGATTTTGACTCCCAAAAATTATGAGAAAATTCAGATATGAAATTCAATATGTAATTAATCTACTGTAAAAATTTCAGTTTAAAATTCATTCATTTGATATGGTTTCTTGATTTTTTCAGTTTGTGATTCTGTACAGAATTTTTGGACTAAGAATTACACCATTCTTTATATATGAATTTAACTCCTCAGATTTCTTAACAGTATACATATATACACAAATTACATACACCTACAGCCTCCCCATCAATGAATTAAATCATAAAATAGAATAAGGATAAAGAACAAATATAAAATAAGGTAGAAAGTTATAACCCTACCACACACCCAAAAGTTCTTTGATTGCAACTTCTTCTTTTTCTTTTTCTTTTCCTTCTCTCAAACCCTCTTCCCTGGTTGCTGTGTTGTTGCCCTATGTGGTGAACAAATAATAGAGTGGGGTTTGTGTTTATTTTATTTTATACTAGTGGTGGACACACATAGGTCAAATAAATAGATAAATATACAAAACATATATATGAGTTATATGCAACTCAAATGGTAAGAGTCTTATTAACCTTGTGCTCTAGAGTTCAAGTCACACCCTCCTCTCTCTCTCTATATATATATATATTTTATAATAAATCTTGCCTCTAAATTAAAGAATTTCACCATAAATTTATTTTAGCTTTAAAATTAATTAAAAGATCATTCAATAATAATTAATTTGCACTTTAGGGTTTACCATCAAAATATTTGAGATTGTGAAATTATTATTATTTAATTATTTACTTGATTTGTATATTCGGGTTCTCACATTCTCTCCCGCCTCCCCCTAAAAGAAAAGTTTCGTCCTCAAAACTAATTTGAGTAAATCATGAGAATAGATGTGGGTACTTCTCGCGCATCTCATCCTACATTCCCAAGTCGCCTGTTCAACTAGATGATTACACCACTATACCATAACCAATTTAATGACCTTTGTACGCAACATTTTCTTTTTCGAATCCAAAATCTGAGCAGGCATCTCCTCATACGAAAAATCCTCTCTAATCTAAAGCGGCTTATAATCTAACACATGCGACGGACTGTGCACATATTTCCTCAGCATAGACACGTGAAACACATTATGTACTCCGGCTAACCTAGGGGGTAGAGCAACACGGTATGCAACCTCGCCAACCTTCTCCAATACCTCAAATGGACCAATGTATCTAGGACTCAACTTTCCTTTTTTCCCAAACCTAATGACTCCTTTCCATGGTGATACTCTCAAGAATACCATATCCCTCACATGAAACTCTAAATCTCTCTTATGATGATCAACATAACTTTTTTTGTCTACTCTGAGCAGTCAATAATCTCTCTTGATGGTGATAATTTTCTGTGTAGCATCCTCCACCAAATCAGGTCCCAACATCTACCTCTCACCAACCTCATACCAACACAAAGAAGACCTATACTTCCCATACAAAGCCTCAAAAAGAGCTACTCCCAAACTAGAATGATAACTATTATTATACGCAACCTCCATGAGCGGCAAATAATCATGCCAATTACCTCTCCACTCCAAAGTACAAGCCCTCAACATATCCTTAAGGGTTTGAATAGTTCTCTCCGATTGGCCATCTGTCTGAGGGTGATAAGCTGAACTAAAATTTAACTGAGTGCCCATAGCTGACTGTAACGCACCCCAAAACTTAGACACAAAATGAGGGTCTCAATCTGACACTATTGACACAGGTGTACCATGCAATCTAACAATCTCCTTCACATACAACTGTGCAAATCGAGCTAGAGAATAGTTCATTTGTACTGCAATAAAATGTGCTGACTTGGTTAATCTATCAACAACTACCTGAACTGTATCGTGATTACTACTAGTACGAGGGCATCCATACACGAAGTCCATGGTAATATGATCCCACTTCCATTCTGGTATAGGTAAGGGTTGTAGTTTCCCCACAGGTTTCTGATGTTCTACTTTAACCAGTTGACACACCAAACATTGAGCCACAAATTCTGCAATATCTCTCTTCATACCATTCCACCAAAAGGGTTCATAAAGATCCCGATACATCTTAGTGCTTCTAGGAAGAATGCTGTAACTAGAACTATGTGACTCCGTCATAATCTCCTTCCTCAAATCACCACCAGCAAGAACACAAATTTGGCTACGGAATCTAAACAACCCATCATCACTAACCACAAAGTCTACATGCTTACCCTCTACCATCTCTCCTTTAATACGCTCACACTGGGGGTCAATCTCCTGAGCTAAACGAATCCATTCTCTCAAGGTCGGCTGAACTTTCAATTGACTACAATAAGCCCTATCACCAGGCGTAACAACCTCAAGCCTCAAACGTCTCATGTCTTCCACCAAACAACTCTCAATAGACAAAGTAGCTATATCTCGAACTACGACCTTCTTACTCAAGGCATCTGCCACCACATTTGCCTTCCCCGGATGATACAAAATATTCACATTGTAATCTTTTAGCAACTCAAGCCATCTTCTTTGCCTCAAATTTAGTTCTTTCTGTGTGAAAATATACTTCAAACTCTTATGATTAGTGTAAATCTCACATGACTCTCCATACAAATAATGTCGCCAAATCTTCAGAGCGAAAATCATTGCTACTAACTCAAAGTTATGCGTAGGATAATTTCTCTCATGTACTTTCAACTGTCGTGATGCATAAGCAATTACCTTCCCATGCTACATGAGCACACATCCTAAACCCTGTCATGAAGCATCACTATAAATAACAAAACCACCTCTATCTGCCGGTAAAGCAAGGATTGGAGTTGATGTCAATCTCTATTTAAACTCTTGGAAGCTATGCTCACAATCATTATTCCACTCAAACTTTACCCATTTCCTAGTGAAATTGGTAAGTGGCCAAGCAATACGGGAGAATGCTTCCACAAACTGTCTGTAATATCCAACAAGCCCTAGAAAGCTATGTACCTCTGTCGTCGAAGTAGGTCGTGGCCAATCAACAATTGCCGCCACCCTCGTGCTATCCACAAATACCCTATCTTTACTCACCACATGTCCCAAAAAGGATACAATACTCAACCAAAATTCACACTTCTTAAATTTTGCATATAGTCTCTTCTCCCTAGGGATCTAAAGTACAACCCTCAAATGCTGCTCATGCTCCTTTTTACTCCTCGAATAAATTAGGATGTCATCAATAAACACTACCACAAATTTATCTAGTTGGGGTTTGAATACTCTGTTCATCAAATCCAGGAATGCGGCTGGTGCATTTGTGAGACCAAAAGGCATCACCAAGAACTCATAATGCCTATAATGAGTTTTAAAAGCGGTCTCAGGAACATCCTCATTCCTGACCTTCAACTGGTGATAGCCTGACCCCAAGTCCATCTTAGAAAATACCTAAGCTCCCTACAATTGGTCAAATAAGTCATCAATACATGGCAAAGGACACCTATTCTTCATTGTGACTTTGTTCAATTCCCTATAGTTAATACACAACCTCATAGACCTATCCTTCTTCTTCACAAACAACAAAGGTGCTCCCCAAGGTGAAACACTAGGCCTAATAAAACCTTTGCCTAACAATTCCTGTAATTGAGTTTGTAACTAACTCAACTCCAATAGTGCCATTCTATAGGGCGCTTTAGAAATAAGTGTTGTGTTAGGGACCAAGTTAATGGAAAATTCTACCTCACGATCTAGAGGAAGTCTAGGTAAATCCTCTGGAAAAACATCAACAAATTCCCTCACTACAAACAACTCCTCTAACTTCTGCTCTGGTTGTTTGGTACTCATCACACAAGCTAAATAACCATGACACCCTTTTCTCAACATTCGGTTAGCCTGAAGGGAAGAGATAAAGCATATAGAAGACCCTTTCCTATATCCTTGAAAGAAAAACTCATATTGTCCTGACATAGCAAAAACTACCCTCATTCTAAAACTATCAATAGAAATATGATGCTTTGTCAACCAATCCATCCCCAAAATCACGTGAAAATTCTTCATCTCTAAAGAAATCAAATCCATTGGAAAAATATTACCATCCAAGTTTACCTAACAATATCTACAGACATCTCTCAACACTACAATTTCTCCTAATGGAGTAGACAGAGCAATACATGCATCCAAAGGCTTACAAGGAATAGACAATCTGTGCAGATACTAGGTGCCGACTCTTAACCTTCAAAATGAAATCAAGAAAGATTCAACACAAGTTTAAACAAAACTAACTCAACCACACACTACCAAGGACTATAGGGACTTGGACCTCGTCTAAATGATGAAATGCAAGATATGTAACTCAAAAAACTACAGCTTTGATACCACAATTGTCACACCCCAAACCCGGATATGACGAGTCGTGGCCCACATGGACTTAGACCAAGGCACAAGCCTATACATGAACCCAAAATCACAAAGAATAAATGTGATGATAGCCTAGAAATAAATAAATCAAAACCCACAAGTGACAAGTCACAAGTATAAATGGTAAAACCAGCCATAACCAACTTCCAAAAATATATACTAAATGGAACACAAACTGCCCATAAAATAAAATAATTCTAAATAAAATCCCACCACAATGTATGCACAAAACCGACATAACAAGCTAAAACAAAATAATGAATGTCCTAAAGGTCCATGCAATTGAGTCCCCACTACGCCATGAGTCCACTCTAAGTCCTTTTAACACCTGGAAGTGATAAACAACTAAGTCAGCTAATAGCTCAGTGAGTAACAACATGGATAGTAAATATAGTTTTGAAAATAGGGTTCAATTCCCAATAAGATACATATCACAGAAACTAGATTGGCATACAGTTTGGTAAAGAGAATCTGTTTCAAAAAGAAGGTTCCACAGTTCAACAGTTAAAATACCCATGTCCCCCAGGAACTTGATAAATGACATTTTCCACTTAAAACAGATTACAACATGAGCACCAATAATTTTCTGGATACCAAAAAATAACAAGTAACATACCACACAGTTCTCAAGGATATAAGCCCATTGGATCCAATACCGAACTAAGAGTCATCCTCAGGGTGGCAACCCGGGCCTTTTCTGTAAGACGATCCGATTAAAGGTCACCAAGTTTAACCTAGGTCTTTTCCTTATAATCGTTGAGCACTGGAGTCATCACGGCCCAACCTAGATTTGTTCCCTAGTGGCCAGAGTCACCACACACAGCGGAATAATTTCCCTGGACTAAAATATACAGATGGTCGCAATAATCAATACACATCAGTTTCGCAAAACATGGTAGTTCACCATTATAAACATGAGAACGAAACAAATAGTTTATAATATGCCAAATTCACACATGTTTCAGAAATAATTTGATTCCATTGATAATATAATAATTTATCAAAATAGTTTACTCTTGAAACAATAATTAAATTTTCCAACAGTTCAGGGTAGGGGAACATTTATAAAAATATGCAGCATGAAACTACTCACCTGAAAACAAAATAATATAATCCTCGAATAGAGTATGAAACTCCAACTACTGCCCTGAACCAAGTATGAAGACTACACGCCACTACTAATTTAAAAAAAAAATACTAAAGAGAATAATAAACTAAGTACCCCACACTAAAGCGCACTAACACAGCTCAACCCCATTCACCGTTACCCTTAAATAATACCTAAGTTAATGTTCTTAAGGTCTAAAATTACCCAAGACATGGGTTCTGATCGAAACTTAACTAAAAATAAGTTTAAGATAAAACAGAGTTTTAAACAAGTTTTCCCAATCTATTCGCTAACTTTGAAAATTACAAAACCGACTCCACATAGTTCGAAAAATTCCAAAACCCTCCAGATATCAACTAATGTATCCTAAGTTTCAAACCCAATTGGTTTTACTTGATTTTCTTATCAAAATAATTATCTACAATTAATTATATCTAAACAGGTTGTTTTCTGTAGCACTTTAAAGAAATTAATGGTTCTCTTAGTATGCATGAGAAATCAATGCAAGGCCAAAAATTTACGAAACTAGACTCGTAACCGGTTCTAATTACACTAATTTGATAATTTTCGGATCTATACCCAAAGAGAACAATGCTTCCGAATTTACTGTTTTAAATTAGTTTTCTGAACAGATTTGAACGCATCCGTTTATATGGATTTTGACTCCCAAAAATTATGAGAAAATTCAGATATGAAATTCAATATGTACTTAATCTATTGTAAAAATTTCAGTTTAAAATTCATTCATTTGATATGGTTTCTTGATTTTTCAAGTTTGTGATTCTGTACAAATTTTTTTGATTAAGAATTACACCATTCTTTATACATGAATTTAACTCCTCAGGTTTCTTAACAATATATATATATATACACAAATTACATACACCTACAACCTTCCCATCAGTGAATTAAATCATAAAATAGAATAAGGATAAAGAACAAATATAAAATAAAGAAGAAAGTTAGAACCCTACCACACACCCAAAAGTTCTTTGATTGCAACTTCTTCTTTTTCTTTTTCTTTTTCTTTTTCTTTTTTCCTTCTCTCAAGCCCTCTCCCGTGGTTGATGTGTTGTTGCCCTATGTAGTGAACAAATAATAGAGTAGGGTTTGTGTTTATTTTATTTTATACTAGTGGTGGGCACACATAGGTCAAATAAATAGATAAATATACAAAACATATATATAAGTTTTATGCAACTCAAATGGTAAGAGTCTTATTAACCTTGTGCTCTAGAGTTCAAGTCACACCCTCCTCTATATATATATATATATTATAATAAATCTTGCCTCTAAATTAAAGACTTTCACCATAAATTTATTTTAGCTTTAAAATTAATTAAAAGATCATTCAATAATAATTAATTTGCACTTTAGGATTCACCATCAAAATATTTGAGATTGTGAAATTATTATTATTTAATTATTTACTTGATTTGTATATTCGGGTTCTCACAGAACGGACTTGACAACACATTATATAATGTCTACAGTCCTATCAAAACGGCAAAAGAACTTTGGGAGTCCTTGGAGAAAAAGTACAAAACAAAATATGCTGGCTCAAAGAAATTTGTGGTTGGCAAATTCCTAGATTTTGTGATGGTTGATTCTAAAACTGTGATCAACCAAGTTCAAGATCTCCAACTCATTCTGCATGACATTCATGTAGAAGGCATTTCTCTCAGTGAATCCTTCCAAGTTTCTGCCTTAATTGAAAAATTACCACAAGGCTAGAAGGAATTCAAGAACTGCTTCAAACATAAGTGCGAAGAAATGACTCTGGAGGAATTGATTGTGCGTTTGAGGATTGAGGAGGACAACCACAATTCTAAGAAGCGGGTTGGTAAGCATCCAATGGAGTCTAAGGCTAATGTGGTGGAACATGCTCTAAAAGCAAAGAAACGAAAGTTTTTTGGAGAAAGTTCCTCACAAGGCTCTAAAGGGGAGAGGGGAACAAAGAAGTACAAGTTTAATGGCAAATGTTACATCTATGACAAAGATGGAAATCATGTCAAAGATTGTCGTAACAAAGGCAAAAGCAAAAGAAGAACAAGCAAGAAGCCTACTCAAGCTGATATAACTGAAGTGGACAAAATTTCGAATGGTGTAGATGATATAAATCTTTCTGCAGTTGTTTCCGAGGAAAATCTTGTCGGAAATCCTAAAGAATAGTGGATGGACACTAGTGTTACTCGCCATATCTGTGTCGAAAAAAAGATGTTCACATCTTATTCTGTGATGGACAACGGTGAACAACTTTTTATGGGCAACTCTTCGACTTCTAAAGTTGAAGGACAAGGGACAATCTGCTACATGTACCAAACATTAGCAATAATCTAGTCTCCGGATCTCTGTTGAGTAAAAATGGGCTTAGGCTAGCGTTTGAGAGTGATAAATTTGTGCTTACTAAGAATGAGATGTATGTAGGAAAAGGTTACATGTTTGATGGTCTTTTCAAACTAAATGTAATGACTGTTGTACCCTATGTTAGTAATAAAAATACATCTTCTTCTTACTTGCTTGAGTCTTCCAATTTGTGGCATGGTAGACTAGGACATGTTAAGTATGGATCTTTGCGTAGATTAATTAATATGGAATGTTTACCTAAATTTGACATTGATTTAAATCATAAATGTGAAATTTGTGTTGAGATAAAATTATCCAAAACTCCTTTTCATTCAATTGAAAGAAATACGGTACCACTTGAATTAATTCATAGTGACATTTGTGATTTTAAATCAATTCAAACTAGAGGTGGGAAAAAATATTTTATCACTTTCATAGATGACTATACTAGATATAGTTATGATTATTTAATTTGAACCAAAGATGAAGCTTTGGAAACTTTCATTCAATATAAAAATGAAGTTGAAAATTAACTAGGTAAGAAAATTAAAAAACTTAGAAGAGATAGAGGTGGTGAATATGAATCACATTTTCGTGAGTTTTGTAAAGAACATAGAATAATTCATCAAACCACTGCTCCTTACTCACCTTAGCAAAATGAAATTGCTAAAAGGAAAAATAGGACTTTAAAAGAAATGATGAATGCCATGTTAATAAGTTTTGGATTACCTCAGAACTTGTGGAGGGAAGCAATACTTTCTGCTAATTATATACTTAATAAAGTACTCCGAAAGAAAGTGAATCAAACACTTTATGAAATGTGGCATGGGAGAGTACCATCCTACAAATACTTAAAAGTGTGGGGTTGTTTGGCTAAAGTGGTTATTCCTAGTCTTAAAAAGACTAAGATAGGTTCTAAAATCGTTGATTGCATTTTCATTGGTTATGTCAAAATAGTAATGCATATCGATTTTTTATTCATAAATCAGAACATTCCGAATTGCATGTAAATACTATTATTGAATCTCGGAATGCATCATTCTTTGAACATGTATTTTCAAATAAGACTTGCCAAGAGACCAATAATAATAAAAGATCTTATGATGCTATTACTAGTCATGATCAAGAACAAGAGCAAGAGATAGATCAAATTGATGAAGAAGAACCTAGGCGTAGTAAACGCGCTAGAACCTCAAAATCTTTTGGTCTAGATTTTCTAACATTTTTGTTAGAAAATGAGCCTTTAACTTTTAAAGAGTCTATGTCCAGTCCTGAAGCTTCTTTATGGAAATAGGCTGTAAACAGTGAAGTTGAATCCATCCTGCAAAATCACACTTGGTAATGGGTGGATTTATTACCAGGGTGTAAACCTCTTTGATATAAGTGGATTTTCAAAAGAAAAATGAAAGCGGATGGATCAATTGACAAATACAAGGCAAGACTTGTGGTCAAAGGTTTTAGGCAAAAAGAAGGTCTTGATTACTTTGACATGTACTCACCGGTTATTCGAATAACATCTATCAGAATGTTAATTGCTATTGTATCTTTGTACAATCTAGAAATTCATCAAATGGATGTGAAAACCACTTTCTTAAATGGTGAGTTAGATAAAGAAATTTACATGGAGCAACCAGAAGATTTTTCTGTTCTAGGGAAAGAAAAGAAAGTGTGTAAATTAGTTAAATCATTATATGGTTTAAAACAAGCGCCAAATCAATGGTATGAGAAATTTGACAAGGCAATGATGCCAAATGGATTTTAAATTAATGAATATGACAAATGTGCTTATATTAAAAACACAAACAACGGTTATGTTATAGTATGTCTTTATGTCGATGATATGCTCATCATAGGTAGTAATCATGACATGACTAAAACTACTAAGAAAATGTTGAATGAACATTTTGACATGAAAGACATGGGGATTGCTGATGTAATACTTGGTATGAAAATTACCTAAACATTAGAAGGTTATGCTTTGTCACAATCGCATTACATTTAGAAAATACTTGACAAATTTGGCAAAGATGATGATCATCTTGCTAAAACACTTGTGGATGTTAATTTGTTTTTTTCTACGAATGTACGGGAAAGTATTTCTTAATTAGAGTATGCTCAAATTATTGAAAGCTTAATGTGCTTGATGAACTTCACTTGCTCGGATATAGCTTATGCAGTAAGTAAATTAAGTATATTTATGAGTAATCCAGGAGTAGAACACTGGAAAGCAATTATAAGGGTTCTAAGATATCTCCAATATACTCGTAACATTGGACTTAGTTATACTAGATATCCAGCAGTATTTGAATGATACTGTGATACAAATTGGATATCGGATACTAGAGGCTCAAAATCCACTAGTGGGTATGTCTTTACTCTTGGTGGGGCGGCTGTATCTTGGAAATCTTCCTAACAGACTTGGATAGCTAGGTCTACTATGAAATCAAAATTCATAGCTTTAGATAAAGCTGGGGAAGAAGTAGAATGGCTTCATCACTTCCTTGAAGATATTTCAATGTGTCCAAAACCAGTGCCTGCTATATGCATACACTACAATAGTCAATCAGCAGTAAGTAGAGCACAAAGTCATATGTATAACAGTAAGTCACGACACATTCGTCGTCAACATAACACTGTGAGACAACTACTCTCTAATGGAATTATTTCTATTAAATATGTGAAGTCTAAAGACAACATAGCAAATCCACTAACCAAAAGGTTAGCAAGAGAGTTAGTTGAGAATTCATTGAGAGGAATAGGACTTAAGCCTATTAAATAAGAGTTACCACAACGGCAACCCAACCTAGTTGCCTGGAGATCCCAAGGTCTAGGCTCAAAGGGACAACCAAGTTGTGTATGACTCATAAGGATCACTGGGGAGTCAAACACCTACCTCTTTCTATGATAAAACAATGATGTCTGCAGCGTTTTAGGTTAAGTAAAACTTTTAATGATTCTTATATCTAGGAATACCTAGTGGAGTATGGCAGGATACTCTTCATAAGAGTCACCTATATAAGCGTGAACTGGGCCGGTTCTATGAGATTTGTGAAGGGCTACAATTCTCTAGAACACTCATGAAAGACTAGGTTGTTCAGAGCCAAAATGAAAACAATAGTGAGAACTAAATTGTGTTTGGTAATATATTGTATGAGTTCTATTGTCTTGGTTTACACAAACGGCTGAACAGTTCAAGACATCATGTTCACTGGTTAGCTAGTAAATCCGATAGTGTCTCATAAGGGAAGGTTCAAAGCCAAAATCCTTTGCAAAATATTTTCAATTTATGTACTCTCTGTAATTAGATCATGTTGTTGCATTTTCTCTCCATCAAATTCCATTCATATGGGGGATTGTTGGAATTATAGTTTCATATGCTTATTATAGACCAACTTTGAGCTCAAATTTGGACAGGGCCCACACGTCTATTAAGGTAGGTCCAAAGAGGTGATGTGTTCTTTGCCGCATGGCAGGTCACCCAGTGAAGACAGTTCATCAAAACCATTTATGAGTGAATAGGAAGTTGACGTCGTTTTCGGGTTCATGAAATGGACAATTAAAACATAAAATGTGAGTTTCCTTGTAAGGCTTGTCTCACATTGGAAACTTAAAAGAACTTATGTGTGTATATAAGTTCTAGGTGACAACACCTGGGTTGGGCCCCAAGGAGTATCCCAAGTTTGTAGAAGGGAGGAGTTATGGACAAAGCGAACCTTGGCTCAAATCACCACACACACGCGTACGCACCGCCACCGTCTGTCTGGTCGGCCAAGCCGAGCCAAGCCGAGCCAAGCTATGCCAGATGCGGGTGTGGGTTGTGGGTCGGGTCGGTTCTAATATTAATCTTTTGGAAAAAAAATTATTTGAATTTTTTCAAAAATTCTTGAGGGAAATTATTTCAAAATTTGCACCAAATTTGAATTCAAATTTTCTGTCCATAATTGTGCCTCTTCCAGTCCGAAATTCCCAATAGATAAACTGTCTTTTAACAGGTTTAAAACTGCCAGCAGTTATACAGATTCAAAATCCTACAGATCTGTTCAAATTTGAACTGTATCTGTTCATTCAAATGTCACACTTGTTCGATTCAAAACTACATCTGTTTGGATAGATTTGTTTGGTCACTAATCTGCTATAAAGACCAAGCCTTTCTAGTAGATTTTGACATCCTAAAAAAATCTAAAATTCTCTTGGTTCCCTCCCGGTTTTGCTCTTTTGCATAAATTCTCTTTATACTAGTTTTTAGGAAAAATTAAGAGAGTATAGAACACAGGTTTCATTCGTCGTACAAATTGTTTGGAGTGCTACTACAATTTGTGTAGATCATTATATCTTGGGAGATAGACGCCTTTTATCCGTAAGTACCAAAACAGGGCGAATTTGTCTTAAGAGCAGAGTGTTACACACTCGACTTGATCTCTTTTTGTATTTATTCATTGCGATAAAATAAATTTGGTAAGTAATTTATTTTTATTTGTTTGATTTGTTTCAAGTTATTGATTTTATATAGAAGATTGTTCCAACAAGTGACTCCAAATGAAAGTGGGGGCTTGGGTTTTGGCAATGGTGGAGTGCAAATAAGGAGGAATTATAACTCAGGGGTGGTTGTACAAAATAATTATCAATTTATAAAAAAATCTTAGGATTTTAATTATTAATATACATAAACTTTATCGTTGATCTAAAATTATTTTTATAAATTTATACTAAATAGTAATTGTTCCTACAAATAAAATGATATTATGGGAGTTCAAAGCAAGAAAAAAAAAATAGTAAAATGCATTTTTGTATATGAAAGTTCAAAGAAGTATGTCTTAAAAAACAAGAGAAAAAAAATTATTATGACTCTTGTAAAATATGTTAAATTAATAAGAGTAATACAACATTAATTATGTTTTATACTTATGATTAATAAAATTTTTATTGAAAATATAATTGAATATTATGGTTTGTTTTGGAAATAGATTAAAAGTTGATTTTTTATAATTTTTTTTAAAAAAATATGTAAAAAATAAAGAATTGATGCGACTTAAACAAAATTTAAAATTATAAAAATGATTGTTAACCAAGTTGTCATAACAAATTTATGTGAATAAAAGTTATAAAAAAAATTAAAAACAAAAAAGAAAAGAAAGAAAGGAAGAAAAAAAAAAAAAAGTAGTAGTCAGTGTAATTATTATATTTTTGTTGTTAAATTAAGAGAGTAAAGTGTAGTTTAATAGTGTAAGGTAATTTACAATCTTTTTCGTAAGAAGAATCCGTAACCGTTTAAAAAAGAAAATAATAAAATTTGTCTGGTTCCTACAATAACGGTTTTTTTTGGGCGGATAGCTCTACAACAACGTTTAGAGAAGAATAGGAAAAAGTGTGTGGACCCACACCTGTCCTGCACACTGCTGCTTGTCACCTCAACAAAACGCTGGATACGCCGCCTTGTTCGAACCAAATACCTCCGTACCTCCGTACCCGTCATCCACTACATAGGTACCTATTGTGTCGCATGATATTAATGGGAAAAAAAACAAAATATATTCCCACGCAGTCTGATAGGTCAATCACAATACAATTTAACAAAGATTTGAATGAAACATTGACAGAGTGAGATAACTTATCACCATAGAAAAGTTTTCTAAAAGATATTTGAGATATTTAATATATTATTATTGAGAAAATTGGTAAAAAAAATTTTCTAGTAATTGTCTAATATAAGTTTAGTGGATATTTTATTTAAAAGTTTACTATCTATTCAATTTCTCGACTATTTGTTTGAATTTTTAACTATCTATTTGAATTTTTTTTTCTATTTAAATTTTATTATCTGTTCAATTTTTTTCTCTTAATTCAATCTGTCTAAATTCTATCTATTCAATTTTTCTTTCTATCTATTGAAGTATGAAGCTAAACAAAATCCTATTTGTTGAGCCAAACCAACCCTTATTTGTTGCAATATCAAGTCAAACCAAACCCTATCTATTTAAATTTCTATCTTTCTTTCTCTCTTTCTTAATATCTATTGCAATATGTTTCATCGTCATCATCATCAAAAACCACAACAACAATTCTGAATAGATAAACACATACAAAAAAAGAGATACAAATAGAAAGAGAAAAAGATATAGAGGGGGGAGATCATTTATTTGTGTTCAACAATAACAACTATACTACGAACAGATCTAAATTTTCATTTAAAAAATAATAATAATAAATTGGAGAGAAAGAAAACATTCTTGATCTATCATCAAGCCTTAGTTTGTCATCTTCGCAATGAAGGCCATGCATCCAAGTGATAGTTGTTGAAACCACATATTCACACCCAAAACAGATAAGAACAAAATCTATATATAAATATATACATATATAAGGCCAGCAACATAAGATTAAACAAAAAGAACATAGCAGATATAACACAAATGTCTATGTGGTCATAATGTATATACACGCATACACACACATGCACATATATATAGAGAGAATATTACTATGGTCATCGACAGGCACACGGGTACGACCGATGAATCTCATTGCCATTATCGACAGCCAAAATTTTAGTTAAATCTCCATATATGAGGAGGAGCGAGATCGAGAGTTAAAGTGAGAGCAAAATGTACAGGTGCTCTAAGCTACCTTGGATTGTCGACGACGGTGATAGAGTCCGTCAAAAAGAGGGAGAGAGAGAGAGAGAGAGAGAGAGAGAGAGAGAGTAGAGCCTTTGTGCTCATTCGACAACGACACTGATATGTCCATCGCTATGCTCATCTAAAACTAGGGATGACAATAGATAACCTATCCTGTGGATACCCATGAAGACCCAACCTAAATATATAGATTTTCTCCTATTTTCTTGCCCATCAGGTTAGATAAGTAAGATTCTTTAAATCTCCATCGGGGATGGATACCCGCCCACTTCCCCATATGTTTTCACTACCTTGTTTACAACTAGGGTTCTCATTTTCATTCTCTCTCATCATTTCACTACCTGAACATTCATCTTTGCATTTTGACATGTTTTCTTCTATTCCTTTGTGGCTTGTGGATACCACATAATTTCTATGGTGAACTTAGAGAGAGAGAGAGAGAGGGGCGACCATGGTTGTATGCCCTCTTCTTCTTGACACACATCAAACCTAGATTCTACTTGAGTCTCTTTCTCTCTCTGTCATGGATTTGTGGGATTAGCAAAACCCATTGAAGGTTCAATCTTTACCTAAACTCTGTTTATTTTCTAATCTAATTATTCATAGAAGGGTTTGCTCTGATTATCAAAATCTTGGATTGGATATTTTTTTTTTTTTTGGTTGGTTTTGTTTTTGCTTATTTGATTTTATGTTCTTTGGAATTTTGATTTTTTTTAATCTAATTTTTTCCCTAATCGAATTGAGATGTGCTTTGGCATTTCATGAGATTGCTTTTGAAGTTTGAGCACCTTAACAACCTCCCTCTCTCTCTCTCTCTCTCTCTCTCTCTCTCTCTCTCTCTCTCTCTCGCTTTGGATGGGTTTCTTACTATGTTTCTACTTTCTCTTGTGCTCTGAGATTCAGAGGGATTGTATTTTTATAACTCAGTGAAGGGCTATATTGAAGCAATCGTTTGAATATGGGCCACCAATGTAAAATTATAAAAGTTGGATATGAGAAGTGTAATTTATTCTTTCTTTGTTTTTTAATCTTCCACGTTCTTCTACATTTTTTTTTCAATTATTAAAAACTTATTTGATTGTCTCAAAATTATATATTTGATTATTTTAAAACAAACTTTTTAATTAATTAATTAATGTATATTTGATTTTGTTGATGAGCCAAATAAAATAAAAGTGATGTATATTTAGCTTTGGTTGTTAACCTTAAAAAATAAAATAAAAAAATGGTCAAGTTGGGTTGGGGAAAATTCAAACCCATTAGGGGATGGAGAATGGAGAATGGAGAAAAATGATTATAGGGGAATAGAGATGGGGAATTAATATCCGCCCCATTGGCCTCCATTGCTATCCCTATCTAAAACTGCTAGCGCAGCACCACCTTTGCTACGAACAATGGGGTATTGAGAGAGATGAGAGGGCAAAGAGAGAGTATAGAGAGAGATGAGGGATACGAGAGTTAAGGATGCGAAATGAGTGCATACTATGTATAATATATATGTACATGGCTAGTTTGGTCATTTTACATGAATTTGTTCTTATGGATAAACTGTTTCAGCGCGTGAACTTATGGACAAAAAAAATTCAAATTTAGACTTATGGCTCGAATACCCTATATTATTTTAAAAAAATTATTCTTAATGATATATTTGATAAGTTTTAAATTTTAATTTGTCAAATATTTTATCATGTGGAGTCTACTTCAATAGCACATTATTAAGGATCATTTAAGGTGATAAATTAAAACGATGTAATATTGTTAAAATTAAAATTATCACAATTAAAATAAAGTATAAAATTTTGAAATTAAAAAATTTCTCACAAAACCTGCAAAAAGCGACCCGTTGCAATACTCATTGATAGCCATGTGAAATGTTGGGTGAGATTTTTTTTTTGAGTATTTTTTTACTTTGAATCTTAAATTTTGTTTTTCCTTATTTTAGTTATTCATTTTTCAAGTTTTTTTTTTCTAATTTATTTTGAAAATTAATTTATGTATAAAATTAGATTAAAAAAACACATTAATAATTAAGTGGCATAAAATTATTTTATTATATATAACTCACTCTAACACTAACACAAATAAAAACCCTAATATAACAATATTTTTTCTTTTTATCTTACATAGAAATTAACATGACATTTTATGTCTAATTTTAAACAGAAATTAGTTTTATGAGTAAATTTAAAAAATAAAAAATAAAACATGAAAGGTCAAATTAGAAAAAAAATAAAATTTAAAAATTAAAATAAAAAATGATCAAATATAAAGCAAGCAAACTGTAATTTACAAATATATAGTATATATATTAGTGGCGGTGATTTTAGAAACACTATAAATTACACTTGCCCAATGAAAGTACGTATGCTTTTTATAAAGAAAAATGATTCAGAGCTCGAATTTCCCACGGCTCGATTGGCTTGAATCCAAAACGACGTCGTTTTGGATTCAATTTTTTTCCCCCATTCTTTTAGATCTGAAACAGAGGGAGCGATGGAGGGATAGAGAGAGGAGAAGAGAGAAGGAAGGGGTAACAGAGAGGAAGAGCACCGCCGGTCAATCGCACCTCCGATCTTCGATTCTTCTCCCGTCGGCCTCTGATCTCCGCCTCCGAGGAAGAGAGAAGGAAGGGGTAACAGAGAAGAAGAGCACCGCCCGTCATCTGTGTATGATGATGCTCTATTGAATTTTTTTTTTTTTTCAGATTTTTACATTTTTTTTAGTTGATCTCTATGGTCTGTTTTTTACGTTTTTTTAGTTGATCTCTATTGGTTTTGATTTGTTGAATCTGTGATTGGTTTTGGGTTTGATTTTTGTGTGATGATGATGATCTCTGTATCACTCTCTCTATGTGATTTGGGTTTGATTTTTGGTTGATCTCTCTCTGTCTCTGCTTCTCTCCCTGTATCACTCTCTCTTTATGTTGGGTGATTTGGGTTTGATTTTTGTGTGATGATGATGATCTCTGTAGCACTCTCTCTATTTGATTTTTGTTTGATTTGTAAGATTAACTTAACAATAGCTAAATGATCGGAATTCTCGTAAGGGTATTTATCACGCAAGATGGAATCAATAATCCAGAAGCAAAGGTTATTTAATGGTTCAAAAAAACTTGTGTATTAAAAAACACATCCTGCCATTGCTTTTATAAACACAATGGCAACCATTGCCAAAGGTCACAACCTTTGGATTCAAAAACTAACAGTCACAATTGTCATGAAACAATGTGTACATTGTGTTCAAATTCAAATACTTAACTTACCAGATTGTTTCATTTCCTTGCGGGAAGAAATACACCAGCCATTGGATTTAATCAAGTATGCAGAGACACACCACATTATGGTGTGGTCACACTTAATCTAACATCTCCCACTTGATCACATCATAATGAGGTGATAAACCTAAGTTTGGCATATTTACCTTGGTACCAAAATTTTGCCTCATGCCAACTTTTATCTATGAAATTACCTCATAGATCGACGTCTGATCGTGACTTGGTTATATGTGTGTACGTTTTTGCCACCAATCTGACCGCACCCGTACGAATGTATTCTCCCACTAACAACACATTCCAGATGACTTCAATTCACTATATTTCAAATGAATGGCATCAATTTTTAGTGCTGGGTTCATAGTCCATACCCAATCACCATTGACGACTTCAGCCACACACATTCCTCATGTATTGACCTACGTTGAAATTTTTGTCAAGTACTTCCTCTAAGGCCTATTCCTGAAGGTTTTCCTTAACACACCTTATCAACGACTTTTTGCTGATCAAGCAGACAACATCATCTAGTTAGCATGTTGTAGATTATGGACTTTACATCTTATACTAAATATGACATCCGTACCTTGTCAGTTCCTATATCTTATTACCTGACCAAACACATGTTTCTATGCAAGATAGAGTCGCAAAACATCGGTTATCTAGGCGTCCCCAGAGTCATCCGACTATGCTCTTATATAAGTAGCTAAACCACCTAGCTAGACATTTTTCAATCCCATATTAGCTACATGTTCTCTGAATTTTTCCAGAGGCAACCTTTTGGTCATACGGTCGGCCACCATCTCTTCTGAGGGTATGTAATTGACTTTAATTTCACCTCTCTCCACTATGTCCTGAATATAGTGGTAACTTACATCAATATGTTTTCCCTTAGAGCTATTTGCTCCACTTTTTATTAATGAGATGGTAGACTGATTGTCACAAAACATATTGACTGGTCTGGCAGGTATACCTAGTTATAAACTGTCAACAAATCGTTTTCCAGACTGCATTACTCACAGCTGTGCTGCAAGCTATGTATTTAGCTTCCATAGTGTACTTTGCAACACAACTCTGTTTCTTACTTAACCAAGAAACTGTTGTTTCACCAAACAAGAACACATGACCACTAGTAGATTTTTTATCATCTACATCTCCTGCAAAATCTGCATCAGTGTATCCTTTTACGTCTAAATGACACAAACCAAAACATAACTTCAAATTCTTAGTGCCCATTTCTAAAATGGCTTGATGGAATTTCAAATACCATTGTCTTGAAGATTGCTTAAGTCCATATAGAGATTTTTTTCAATTTGTAGACTTTTTCGTCATTGCCTTGGTTCTGGAAACCATTAGGTTGCATCATATAAATTTCCTCTTTTAATTCTCCATTGAAAAAAGCTATTTTAACATCTAATTGATGCAATTCCAAATCCATCTTGGCTACTACCGCCATTAGAATCCTTATTGAGGCAAATTTTGCAACAGGAGAATATGTATCTACGAAGTCTATTCTAGGTTGTTGAGTGAATCCCTTGGCTACTAACCTGGCTTTGTATTTCTCCAAACTTTCATCTACTTTAAATTTCTTTCTAAGAACCCATTTGCAACCAATGGCTTTTCTTTCATTCGAGAGATCGGTTAATTTCCAAACATCATTTTTCTTGATCGAGTCAAGTTCTTCATTCATTGCCTCAAGCCATTGAGCAGCATCACTGCTACTCATTGCTTCATTATAACTAGTAGGATCATCTACTAAGTTATTAAGTTCTTCAACTTGAAAAACATAATGATCGTTCAAAAGCATAGATGGACGTCTTGCTCTCTTACTCCCACTTATCTCAGGATTCGAAGCAGGTAAAACAACGTCATGTAATTTGCGTTTATTCCCACTATTAAATGATTCGGGGAGAATATGTGGACTGTGTGACAAAGAAGGAAGAAAAGAATCTGGAGATACTTCAGAGAGCAATTCAATTTGTTTAATAGGAGTAACAAGATCAGTGGATTCAAGAAAAATAGCATCTCTACTTTCTATTAATCCACGGTCAATATGGTAAAAACAATAACTACTCCCATTTTCAACATAACCAATAAACTTGTATTCCCAAGTTTTGCTTCCCAATTTATCCCTTAAAGGTTTGGGAATAAGTACATGTGCCTTACATCCCCAAACTTTGAAATTTTGAACATTAGGTTTAGTTCCATGCCAGCATTCGTAAGGAGTTAGAGGTTTGGCTTTTGTTACGACTCTATTTAATATGTACGTAGCGGTGGATAAGGCTTCTCCCCAAAAATGAATAGGAAGATCATCATGAGCCATCATAGACCTTGTCATTTCCATGAGTGTACAATTTCGTCTTTCTGCGACCCATTTTGTTGTGGTGTGTATGGCATTGTAAACAAATGTTTTGTGCCATTGTCATTGCAAAAAGAATCCATAGCTTCATATTCGCCACTTCTATCATTATTCAAGTGTTTAATGGACCGACCAAGTTGCTTTTCTACCTCTAATTTATATTCCTTAAACTTATCAATTGCTTCTGATTTGTGTTTAAGAAGGTAGATATGTCCATATCTTGAATAATCATCAGTGAAAGCAATAAAGTATTCCATGTCACGATGAGTTTTAGTTCTTAAAGGGCCACAAATGTCCGAATGAATTATTTTGAGTAATTCCGATGATTTCCAATGTTTAAAAAATGGCTTGCTAGTCATTTTGCCTTTGATACATGGTTCACATATATCAAAATCATCAGAACATACTTTAGGCAATAAGCCGCTTTTAAACATTCGAAACATTTTATTTTTATTAATGTGACCTAACCTTAAATGCCATAAATAAGAACTATTCCTAGTACAAACAGACAAATAATCAGAAATACATACTTTATTATTATTAATAGGAAGAGAGTACATGTCATTCACTCTTACACCTTTCATTAAGATATTCCTTTTCTTAATCAGTACTGTATTAAACCTAAAATTAATCTCAAAACCCTTTTGAGTTAACATCGAAACCGAAATTAAATTTTGGCGTATGCTGGGTACATAAAGCACATCATGAAGCACAATGGAAATTCCATTAATAGAGAATTGACAGTTGCCAATGCCCAAAACATCACTATAGGAGTTGTTGCCCATGTAGATTCTGTGTTCACCAACCTTCTTATCAGTAAACTCCACAAACATGTCTTTATTTTGCACAATATGCCTAGTTGCAGCAGAATCAATACACCATGAATTTGATGAAGGTTCAAGCACCATTGCTTCAGAAATTGTCATGGCAACAGGGTTATGATCCTTTTTCTGATTCTTCTGAGGACAATTGGCTTTGATATGACCTTTTTGACCGCACTTGTAATATGGGCCTATCTAATGCTTGTGATGTTGTTGTTTTTGCCATTCTTGCGGTTTTTTCCATCCTTTGTGAAATCCCTTCTTCTATTTTTTCTTGAAAGAAGTCATCTTTTTTTTGTTGAATGGTGTGTGGGTATTATTCTATGGTTGTGGTGAAGATTGTGCCATCAATAAGTTAGAAGACAATCCTTCTTTGCGTCTGCGCTTCATTCTTTCTTCTTCCAAAACTAAGAGTATAAGCAATGTTACCATTGAAATTTCTCGTCCGCTATGAGTTAGAGATGTGATAACATGATCCCAAGACAATGGAAGACTATTTAGTATGGTAGTTACTTGCATCTTGTCCAACAAAGAGTGACCAGCGTTGGATAATTCTTGGCAATTAATTCCATCTGATTAACATGATCACCAACACTATCATTATCACTCATACGAGTGTTATTATATTTGTCCAAGGGCAATTGAATTTGAGTATCCGATCGAACTCCATACTTACTTTCTAGTGCTTCCATTAGTTGTCTTGCAGTTTCATGTTCTTCAAAAAGCGAAATAATGTTATCTTTCATGTTATGTAACATAGTTGCCTTTGCCATTGCATCATCTTCTATCCATTTATTTTGGAACCAATTAGAATTATCATCTGGTTTAGAAGTAGATAAAGTATGCAATTTTTTTTCATGTGTAAGAAGATAAGAAATGTGGCGTTTCCATGCTCAGAAATTATTTCCATTAAGAATCTCGATTCGTGAAGAATCTACGGTATTTTTAATAGCCATATTAAAAACAAAATGTCACTACTAAAAAAAGTACTTTTTGCGACCGCTACAAGCCGTCGCAAATAATAAAAAAACAGTCACAAAAGACCTTTTGCGACGGCCCATGCGACGGCAAATAGGGGTCGCGAATGTGGGGGTGGCAAATACTTTTTGCGACTGCAAAATAGCAGTCGCAAACTATTTGCGACCACCTAATCTACTTATAGCGACTAATGTTTTGCCGTCGCAAAAAAATTAAAAAAATACCTACAATGTATTAGCGACCATCTTGTTACAGTCGCAAAAAAAAATATAAATAAATAAATAAATAAAATACCTACAATGTTTTAGCAACCTATATTCTCATATATATATATATATACTCAAATATTATATACAATAAATGTAAAGTGATATTTGTAAAAATTCTAATACACATGTATTATTTTCCATCACTTCCCTCAACAAAATTATCTTTCTTCAAAAAAAAAAAAAAAAAGTGCGTACAAAATATAAACTTCTATACATGCAAAACAAATATCCGTCAACCATCCTTAAAAGTATTTATACAAAATACTAATAGATTCAAGTACTCCAAAAAAAATAAAATAATAATAATCTGAATTTAGCTCTCAATATCACCCACCCAATCATATCAACTACTCCCTCAACACTACCTGCAAAAACATACATCAATATATTAGTTGGCTAACTTGGATGCCAAAACAAAAATGGATACAAAGAGTACATTAATTGACTAACTTGGATGCCAAAACCTTTTCCAACAGCGGTACAAAGAGGTTCAGAATTGTTCATAAAATCAATACTAGTTTGAAAAGAGTTAATCATTTAATCATCTCACAAAAATATCACAGAAAAAATCAAATTGTCACTGCATATAAGCTTTCGAATGTCCCATTGGTACAAGTAACAATACAACTAAAATTTGGACTATTCAAGCTAACACCTAATGGCTAATTATTGAATTCTAATTCATGGAAAATACTACACAACTTTCCAAGCGGACAACCAATAACTAAACAAACCAAATTTTGTTTGAACGAGTGCCTACAACTAACGAGTAATTTCCAGGGCGTATGTGTCCACAGAGAAGCTAATTTTATTGTTAAGTTTGTATCCTCTTTTATTATCTGACATATTAGGTTCCTTTCTTATCGTAAAATAGTTCCTCGTATGAACCTATTTTTTTTTTTTTTACTTCAATGTAACTTCCTTTCTAATTTAACAAAAAAAGAAGAAAAAAGAAAAGAAAAGAAGCAGCTATCATCATGATGATCAACCAACCATCAATTAAAAAAGATTTTTTATCAGAGCATACCAAGTTGATTAGGCAACATCTGATAGTCTTTCCTAATGGAAACTTCATATATTAACATAGACTGTTAGTAGAATTCAAATCTGACCTTCAAGAATTGAAATTTTTAGAACAACTACGTACTATAATCAAAAATAGGCAAATAGAGATGAATGAAACTTGTCAAACAACATACAATGTTGAACAATTCCTGGAAGATTCTATATAATTACACAGATAGATAAGAGAATAAACTTACAGTATAATTCTTAGCAAGGATGGTAGTCTCAAGTCCCAATTGATATTCCCTTTTGTAATCATAACTACAGGAAAACATATCTAATAAATTGTAATGAAACAAATCCCAAAAAGACATACCAAACTATAATGTTATTTCTTTACCTTAAGTAGCAAAGGTTCTCTTTGATATCCCTAACAGTCTCAAAGTCAGCGGTGCTATTCTTAAAGTGCTTAAGTAGGGAAAGCTTTAAGGCAAAAGCCCAATCTCCTTTGGGTAGTCACAAAGCTATTCTTAAAGTGCATCATACCAATTGGGGCCATGGTTAAAATAATTCTCAGGAAAACAAGAGGTTAATATTATCATGTCCATATTCAATACAACTTTACATGGAACAACATAAAAAATTTGAAAATATTCATCAAAAACTTGCTTCTCTTCTTACTCTGAAGCCACAAACTGCCAGAAAAAGTCAACTTCCCCAAATATGAAGGGTTGAAACCCAATCAATATGTGAATGAAAACTAAAAATGTCCTAAAAGGTGAGCACAATAGAGAATAAAAATTGTACGCTACTTTCTCAGATTTTATCAAATTAACGTATCTACTGGAAAAAAAAGAAAAAGAAAAAAAGGAAACTAAGTAGGAAGCACAAATGTGATATTCCAAAATACAACATATTTGAGAAGCTATTTATAAGCAAAGGAACTTACTTTACTATTGCTTTTCGTACTTTCCAAAATTCTGATGTTGTGTTATGGGTTTGTAGACCCACTCAAAAATCATTGCATGAGAACAATCCTGTGAATTTAAGTTTAACACATGAAGCTGGTGAAAGAACTGCAAAAAAAGAAACATGCAAATCCTTTAAAATAGTGGAACTATAATCCTGAAAATACAACTTTTCTAAAAATAGAACAAATAGAGAAGTCCTTGTAAATAGAATTGAAAAAGCCTTCACATTTTCATTGTGTTTCATCATTTAGAATTCAGGGGGAAAAGAAAGAAAAATATCCATCATAGAACTGATATAAAACACAACTTTTAGGCATGGAATAGTCATTTTCACTCTTGCACACCAAAAAATAATTCTAGTAACACAATCTTTGGTTAAGATTCTTTACTTTACCCCCATAATCTTTGGTTAAAACACTAACTTTTATTTTCATGGAATATCTACAACTATCATTAACTGTAGGGTGCATTCATGTTTCATAGGCATATGGCTCATCTGAATTTCAAACCTTATACAATGCATAAGCCATAAGATAGGAAATTATGTCTAAGAATAACCAAACATAATTAATAACCAATATATATTTGAACTGAATAACCAATAGTTTGTTTGAGCTAGCCTTATAGAACGTACAAAACGAAAAAAAAGGTCCTCGGGCTTGGTCATTTGAGCTTTGCAGCATGATCAAATTTAAAATACAGGATTTTGTTAAAGGCACATGTTATGGAGGTTTAAATGATTGCACATTCTATGATTGTACAATCAAAATCATACAAATATATGTACACTTAGGACACACATTAACAAGGCCCTAAAACATAATATGAGCTAATACCTCCTTGAGAATTATGTCAAGAAGTTCTGCCCCTGCTTTTGAATCAAATACCTCAGCTTGATGGCTGTTATTCCAAGAAAAAAAGAAATTTGAATTCATCTAAGCAAGTAGAGTTACTGTCATCAAATTATTTACAAGTAGAGTTACTGTCACCTCAGAAGATAAGAAAAGATTATAAATAAATAGACAGAGAGAGAGGGCATTTTTATATGTGGATGGAAAATTCATTAATCCTTATTCAGCCAATTTTTCACCATGGCAAAAAAGCACCAAATTCATTTCTACTGATTCAGAATTCTGAAGAGCATGCTGAACAACAAAAGCTCATATATAACCTACTCACGAAAACCAGCAAGATCTGGTTCCATTGACTCCACTATGTTATAATCTTCCATGCTTGCTGCACAGAGACCAAGGGCCTGTGCCAGACCAATTAAAAATTATATAAGACCAATATTTCTAATAACCTTATGCTGTGTAGCTTGTCTGGTATTATCCT
Organism: Camellia japonica; assembly: GCA_030407325.1. Taxonomy (NCBI): domain Eukaryota; kingdom Viridiplantae; phylum Streptophyta; class Magnoliopsida; order Ericales; family Theaceae; genus Camellia; species Camellia japonica. Next base: position 93,039,364 of record JAPPVO010000031.1, read on the forward strand.
CCCTAACAAAAATAGCAAAAAGAGTAGCAGGATTGGCAGCAGGATTCCTGGCAACCTCAACCAGCTGTTGTAATGACTCTAGAGATCCAGGCCTACCTGCAAGCTATAGGTAAGATCTTAATCAGAACCAGGCACAATCTGATTTAGCCACCATATCAAACAAAATGAATAGTCACAAACCTTTAGCCAACGTATCAACAAAATTATGAAAAATGGCCAATATAAAAGAACTTCAACAGAGACAAAGGAGTAAAATAAGGTTAAAGACCTGTAGCTTCTTGGCCATTCATTGCATCCACAACAAGCAAAACTTCTGTGGGATTTAGTGCCCGTTTAACTTCTTTCAATTCATCTATCATTGTCTTGTCAATCTGACAGTAAGTTAAAAAAATAAAAGAAGATTGATCAGTTAAAATAAGGTTGAAAAGTACATATATAATAATAATTATTATTTTATTAAAAAAACAGATCTTATTAAAAGTAGCCCCAAATAGATAGCTGATATAACCTGAAGTCTTCCAGCTGTGTCCACTATGACCACATCCATATTCTTCCTTTTGGCCTCTTCTAGACCTTGCCTAGCTATTTCTGCAGGTTTAACACCAGTTCCTGCTGCATAAACAGGCACATCCACCTGTCCCAAGCTTATCATTGAATATGAGAATGAATTACGTGATCATGAATTTGAATCAAACATGAACGGTAACAAAGCAGAAAAACATAATAAATACAGAATACAATAATTGCTCGGCATGCTTTCTTTCGGGTGCAAACCACTAACAGTTCAGAATACAATAATTGCCTAGCTATTTTGCAAAAACCAGTTCAGAAACCTCTCCACCCATCAATTTCACAAGTTCATCATGTACAATCTGCATAAATCAGTAACTCAATTGAAGTCTTAAACATAGTTCCAGCACCAGCTAGCTTCCATTTTTACTAGATAGTGGATCACAGTAAGTCTTGGATGAAATGAAATAAGCCATCTTGTGTCATTGAGATGGCCATGTGCACATATGAAAAAAAGGAATTGTCCATGACCACAAAAAAAAAAAAAAAAAAAAAAAAAGGCGGGGGGGGGAGGGGGGGGGAAGAACGTGCAATTGTCCAAAAGTACTCTGACCAAAAATGCTTGGCATGCCTCCAAAACCACTTGTACTAGCTATATTAAGGCACCAAAGAAAAAGGGGGGCAGGGGGAAATCAGTCATAAAAATATTGAAGATTTATAGAAAAGGTAGTTAAAGACTAAATATACCAAGTACCTGCTTGTGTTTGACCAAAGTTGCCAAACCCAAAAGAACCTGTTGTTTGAGCAGGTTGAACAAACTGGAAAGGTGTTGAAAGTGAGGGCTGAAGAAGAGAAGAAATTAAATCCATATTGACAAAAGAATATAGAGGTCTCAAAAACTAAAACACAAAGAAATTAGATTCTTAAGAACAAACAACAATGAGATGCCTATAAATTATAATGTAACAATATCAGACATGTTCAGGCAAGTGTCACTCTACAGCTTCATGTAAGAAGTTTCCTTTGCATGAAGATTAACAATTTTCATCTATGAAGTACACGGTACAATTTCTAAGAAATTTTTAAATGAAAATCAATAAAGATGGAAAGCCATTTTTCCCACATGGTGCATATTGGCATATGTGGAGTCCAAAAATATGCGCTAAAACATTTTATAGATACTGTACTTAGACACTACATTAGTTGGAAATACCAACATGTCCACATATCAAAACTTATCAATTTTCTGAATCCAATACATCATACGTCATGCCCATGCAAGCAACCTAGGTTCCAACTATCACCCCTAAAATATTAACTACTTAAACATTGTCACACAGAGAAACTTAATTATGAGTTTTAAGAGTGACTTACAGTTGTTTGACCAAATCCTATAGGATTTCTTGTAGATAGCAGTGATGGAGTGTTTGAGAACAAGTCGCCAAACAAATTTGAGTGCAATTTTTACAGCTTGCAATTAAGAGATCAAGTCTCAAAACTTCATTCTCAAATTTACCATCAGAAAACCATAAGGAGATATTTTTCTATTATCTAGAGGGGTTAATTATAAGGACACCGTCTCAATTATCATTCAACATCACTTGACCCTCAACTGAAAAACCCTAAACTTGGATCCTTCAATCATAAAAATTGTATAAATGCCCCCCTTTTGGGCACAGCACAAGTGATTTGATTTTATAGTTTTTTTTTTTTTTTTTTGGGGTCAAGCGGGAAGAGAATATTACATTTTACAATATCAAAACAGTTATGACAAATTGGACAATCAACTAAGAAAAGTCATCGAGGAATCACTCCGGCATTCCTTGTGCAATACACCTACGGTTAGAGCTGTAGCACAGGACAAAGAATACAATTGTTAAAAATTAAACAGAAAAGCAAATCGTCTCCAACTTGCTGTCCGTTGAATTGGAAGAATTTAGACACCCCAACTCTTAAAGGACCGACTCCAACTCGAAAATTAGAAATTGAAGAATTTGAATTTTAAAAGACATCCAGGAAAGTATAGACCCTATATGAAGACCCAATAACAAGAATAAACTCAAACTACAACCATGAGGAATCACTACAATCCATGTCCATCAAAAATTTTAAAAATGCCAAAATGGCCTTACAAATAAATCATAGGAGAACATACATAAAACTGATCAAAAGCTTAGGTAACTACAAATATAGGACTTTACTAACATTAGAACTTGGCTATGTGAAGTTCAATAGGCCCCCCCTTAAGATGACGCCAAATTTTGAAGTTTCTCCCATTTAATTTTAGCTAATCTCAAGCCTTAGAGGACCATAAGAAGGTGATTCATTAAGTTAAGAAGTGCATCCAGATTAGTAAATGTAAAAGGAGAAGGAAATAATGTTGTTCTGTACTGAATTTTAACATAAGAAGGTGATATGAAAAATAAGGTGTGTTTAGCTTCTTAAATACATGTCAAAGATATTTCACCAACAATACCTACATAAAAAGGTATATAAGAAGTACAATATTTACTTGTGAACTTATGATTTTGCAGACTCAACCACATTTAAAAGCCAAAGAAAATCGAGATTTAATAATTAAAAAAATAAAATGAATCTTCAAATCAAAAACCTATTTCCAAATCAGAGTTTGCACCGCATGGATTGAATTGGAAAAAATTCATGTTGATTTCGAAATCCACTTCCTCTGAACTGATGTTGATCTTCGTGAAAAGCCGAAGAGAATTTGGGAGCTGAGAAAAAGATATAGGGATTACAGAGACAGAGTTAGATTCATACATAAAAATTGGACTTACCGATCATGAATCAATCGAAATTTTCATCAACAGCAGATTGAAATCTTCAAATCTTAATCAACAATCGATCAAAATCTTCAAATATTCATCAACAATTGATCGACATCTTCAAATGAACAATAAAATTGAGAGTGGTGAGTTGAAAGAGAGAGTAGAGCGAGAGAGAGTGAAGAGTGAGATTTTGAGAGAGAGAGTTCATACCGATTTGAGAGAGAGAGAGTTCATACCGATTTGGGGATAAGGCAAGTTATACCGATATGGATGATTTTTTTTTTTTTTTAAACAAACGACTGCGTGTTAATTAGAACGGGATTCGGATATAAAAAGTACTTTTTTGCGACGGTCAAACAATCGGTCGTAAAAAAATAGACGCAAAAGATCACATTTCTAGTAGTGTGTGTTACAGTGAAAATTCAAATGTGAATATGAAAATTCAAATGTGAATATTACAATACTAAAATAAAAAAATAAAAATAAGAAAAATTAAAGGCAACAACAGGTCTTAATAAAGATAAGCCTTGTAGTTGTTGAATCGGCCCCTGTGATGATGATGTGAAGGAATAGAACGGTTCTGTTTCCTTGGGTAAGAAGAATGATGAAAACCTAATGGCCTTTTAAACCCAACACTTTGCTTATGAGTATTGTAATAATAGTTACGAACCCAAGGAACACAATGGTGCCTTTTAAACAATGTTTCTGTGGATGTTTTCCTTGGTAACACCCTTGGATAGCCACCTCCTCGAATTTTTTCTTTTGAAAATGTAGTACAAGTACCCACAGAAAAATTCTTAGAAAAATTATGGAAATTTTGGCTTTTGAATGATTGAAAACGGCCTTGAAATGAGCGAGAATGAGCTGAAAAACTGTTTGGACTAGACTGCTGCCGGTCCAAGGACTGGGCTGAACTGGTTTGGGCCGGCTTGGGTGGAACCAGCTTGAACTACTGGTCAACGCACCGGTCAACGCGTGGATCAGTGCGCGAGTCAACACGTGGGTCATGCGGAGCAGACGGACGCGGGTCCGGGCACAGAGGGTCGATGCGCGGGTCTGGGTGCAAGACGCTGGGCCGCGGCTTTGGGATGCTGGGCTGGGCGGTCCTTGAGGCTTTGGGTTGCTGGGCTCTGTCTGGCAGACTTGGGCCGATTGCTGGATTGGCCCAAAAAATTTCTTTTTAATTTTTAGGCCCAAGGGAATTGATTTCCTTGCAGTAAACTTTATTTTGTGCCCTTTTTTTAATTTTGAATTCAGCCCAAATCTCTTAGTTTGCAAAACAAAGTCTTCTTCTTGGCACTGTATTTTCCGATCGTCTTCTTTGGTGGGGGTAGGAGACCAAACTTTGTAAGTTGGATCTTGTGGATCAAATTTTCTTTGTTTTTCACAACGAATTTTTCCGTTATGATCAAAATTTTGAGAAGAACAAGATGGTGCCAATTTGGATACGCAATTTGAACAGAAAAATATTTTATAAAATTACTTCCAACGGTGTAATTCGGACTCACTTTCAGCAAGGTTTGGAACAATAGCACCACCAACAGTTATTTTCTTGGGATAGTTTTCTGGAAATACAACATGTTGGTGTGATTAAATAAACAAACCGAATTACCCACTGCCGAAGATTGACAATCAATGATTTTTTGAATTTTTCGTAAAAAGAGTTCGAAATTTTTTTGTTCTTCTGGACTATATTTCGACATCTGCGATAATGTGTAACCTTGCTCTGATACCACTATAAGATTAACTTAACAATAGCTGAATGATCGGAATTCCCGTGAGGGTATTTATCACGCAAGATGGAATCAATAATCCGAAAGCAAAGGATATTCAATGGTTCAAAAAACCTTGTGTATTAAAGAACACATCCTGCCGTTGCTTTTATAAACACAATGGCAACCATTGCCAAAGGTCACAACCTTTGGATTCAAAAACTAATAGTCACAATTGTCATGAAACAATGTGTACATTGTGTTCAAATTCAAATATTTTACTTACTAGATTGTTCCATTTCCTTGCGGGAAGGAATACACCAGCCATTGGATTTAATCAAGTATGCAGAGACACACCACATTATGGTGTGGTCACACTTAATCTAACATGATTTTTGTTTGATTTTTGGTTGGTCTCTCTCTATCTCTCTCTGCTCCCCTCTTCTCTTCTTTCTTCTTCCTTCTTCCTTCTTCTTCTTCTTCTTCTTCTTCTTCTTCTTCTTCTATGAGCAATGAAGGAAAGAGGGAAAAAAAAAAAATTCAAAATGACGTCATTTTGGAATTTCGGGCCATTCGAGCGTTCAGAGATTCGAGCTACAAAACGGGACTGTTTTATAAATATAGTACATTAGACCAAAAAAATATATTTCATACATCTTAAAAAAAACTACTATGTTAATTTATTTTACATTAATTAAACCTATAAAATATACCCAAAAAAATACGATTACTTTTTTCTCTATGAATTTTGATAGTATTTATTAATCTTATAATTGTAATATATATTTTATTTTTAATAAAGATCTTGCTATTCTTGATTTGATACTAAATCCCAAAACAATCCATGTAACCCCCAAATATTTACAACCAGGGTCATGCCTCGCTCTTATAGTGGTGGAGGTCAATATTTGTTTCCGTTTTCGTCTATCTCTTTCTTTCTGTCTTGCTTTGAACTTGCTCTTTTTTTTTTGTTGTTGTGATTTTCTATTTGTTTGTGCTTTATTTTATTTTATTTTAATCTGAAATCATTTGCTTAAAATAGCAAAGGTTTTTTTATTTTTTTTAATTTAAATTTCAATTCTTTGATCTACTCGCAAAAGGTGCATGGCATTTGTGTATGACTTGCAGCATATTAGAAACAAAAAATTAAAGCAACAAAATTGTGTGAAATATATATATATATATGTGTGTGTGTAGTACTTTTGGTCATATGATTTTTTTCTTTTTCAATTGTATGGTATTAGAGCATCTGTATTAGGCTCAGTAAATTTTGAGTTAAATTATAACTAAAAATTTACTTTCGTTATTTTAATTGACATTTTTTATATACACATTTTATCAAACTCTCTATTCTAAAATTTAATTTTATAAAATATTTATTTTAATTTGGTGGATGACCAGATGGTCGATCAGTTGGTGAAAATTATCCAATTTTATGAGAGATTGGTTGGTCGACTAGGTGGATGACCGAGTAGATAATCATTTCATACGTAGTGGTCGATCAGTTGGTGAAAATTATCAAATTTTACAAAAAAATTCCTTTGTGCATATTTAGTAGGAGTTTCATATTCTTAAAAAAAAAAAAAAAAAAAAAAGTATGGTCAACCGGTGATCGATCGCTTGATGAAAATTATCAATTTTGCCTTTAGGCGGTCGATCAAGTAATCGATCACTTGGTGAAAAAATAATAAAATAATGTATAATTTGTAAATAGTATATCATTATATAAAGCGATGTACTGTAATAATTTTAAATTTCACAAATTTATAACAAGACTGACGAAGAGTGATTTTCTTGCTTGATCTATATTTTGATCTAAAAATGTGTTTGACAAGGCTGGTGTTAGTTGCTTGGATACTGGTACTAACAATGCCATCATTATGTATTTATTTCAGCAAAACAACAATTGTTAGTTACATTTTCATTTTTTATTTGTCACCCATTAATGTGTGAATCCCTACAACACAATAATTAAATCTATATATGTATATATATATATATATATATATTTGTACTTTTTGTTTCTTTATTCTTATTCTCTAACATCACTTTTTACTCATACTTAATTAAAAAAGAGTAATTGAAAAATATTGGGATAAGCAAAAAATCTATAAAAAAAATTTTTTTGATGTTTTGAGAAATATAAATGTTATCAAAAATAAATGCATATTGTAAAAATTATGATGTTTTGAAATTTTGAAAATCAAAATAAATATTACATCACCATATTCTTTTGTAAACAATTATCAACAATTATTGTTTGAAGGGTAATTTTGTCTATTAAAAATTAATGGGACTTGAAGGAATAACAAATCTTATCTAGGATTTAATAGAATATAAGTTCACAAAAGAGGACGGGTGTGTAAATGACCCTATTTAAAACTCGTTAGTTCTTCCAACTCAGTTTTATTATAGAATTTCAATTATATATATATATATATATAATATTACAAGTATTACTAGGCGTCAGTTAAAATCATACCAATCTGCATTGATCGATTAGCTAACCGTAAATTAAACTTTGAAATTTATAATCCACCTTCAAAATCACTTCGTTCTGCTATAGTTGATAAATGCATTTTTTTAACATCTAATGAAATATCAAAGAAAAATGAGTATGGGAGAAATTTAAGATGTGAAATTTGTTGTAAATCAATTGTCATAAATTTTTTTATGTAAAATTAGTTTGTATTAATATATAACAAATATTATGCAAATACTTGATAATTGTTTAAGAATATTTTTCAATCAACTAGTAAATTGAAAACATCCCAAACTGCAGTTTAGATTATTTCCCAATCCGTCATTTACCGATTAATTTATAATCTACTCTCAAACCGTCCGAATCGCACTACATACATCCTCATGTACTACTATCGTCATGTTAAACCTTCTCTAAACATTCCCCACTTCAAAAAAATATATATATATAATAATAATAATTTGATATAAATTCTTTCTTTAAATTTTTTAGCAATTTTTTAAAAAATATTTCCTATTATTTTAAAAAATATTTCTAATATTTTATCTTTTAAATTTTTATTAAATTCTAATTTGATAAAGGATTTAATAATTGATTTGATAAACATTTAATGAATGGATTAGAAATTATTTTTAACTAATTTTTTATCAAATTATTTGATAAAAAAAGAAGAAAAACGGTTGGAGATACTGTTTCTCACATATTAGTTTGTTTCAAAAAGCCTATAAACTAAGTTTAAATACATATTACAAGCAAGTTTGGGAACTAATTAAAAAATCATTATCAAAAAGTTAATTATTCTCTCTATTTTTCTACATATCTTTTTATGAAATGTCAAAAATTAATTAAAATAATCAATTCTCAAAACAATCTTAAATTTATTTGATTTTTAAAAACAACATAAGTTATCAATTACTATGGCATGTTTTGGAAAAGGGCTTGCACATAATAGTTGTGCATGAGGGTGTAAAAATCAGTCCAACTGCTCACGATCCGCTCAAAGTCTGTCCAACCCTAAGTCCAACCCATGATCCTGGACTTGAGCAATGTATTATAAGGCTCGGCCTAGCTCGAAGCTCGGCCTACTCCAAGGCCCAATGCCATTTCAAGCTATTTTCATAGAAGAAAAAAAAAAAGGCTAGGTTCGGCTTGCAAGCTTGCTTGAGGCCCGAGTACCTCCTAGGTTTAAGCTTGGGCTTAGGTCGAGATTTTGTGTGAGCGGCTTGGTCCGGCCCAATTTTCGGTGGGGGCTCGCTAGGCCCTACGATCGACTAGCCTGAGTCCAAATGGGCCAAGCCAGATCATGCCATTTTTACATCCCTAGTTGTGCATCTAATGAGACCTATTTTGGGTGTCAATTTAATAATTTGAACTGTTCACTTTTTTGGGCATATAGAGTACATCATAAAAGTTGATCGGATATCAACACATTTTTTATCAAATCATATTTGTATCTAAATAAATAAAGAGTGCTTGGGCCAAAAGTCGAAAATTATATTTCTTGTGGCCAGAAGTCCAGCCACTCAAACATTTTGTCCATAAGGACAAGTTTAAATAAAATGACCAAAATACCCATGTATATATATATATGCTATACACAAACCAAACATAGCAGCTCACAAACGCCCTCTCTCTCTCCTCACCCCCTATCTCTCTCTCAACTCTCAACCCTCCGTCGATCGCCGCCGTCCACCCCTCACCCGCCGCCCCTTCCTCCGCTTTACCCGCAATCCCTTCCTCCGCCATGGTTACTTAGCTCTCGCTTTTTCTCTCTGTCTCTCTCTGTCTCTCTCTCTCTCTCTCTCTCTCTCTCTCTCCGATCCAAAAGCTCAACTTCGCCACCACTGGCAATGTCTTTCAGTCGATCAAGCAATACTTCGAGGAGCATCGCCATCATCTTGAAGCTTAGAGGGCCGCCATGGATCCACGACAACCCGGTTCTCAAGTACGCCTCCAATGGATTCACTTACCTCTACCCTGTGTTTGTGATCAATCTGCATTATATGGAGTCTGATCAGATCGTTTTTTCTCCCGGGTCGATCCTTGCCAACTTGAACCCGATTCTGTTCTTGGTTGAAAGCTTGGTGGATCTCGATTCAATAGTCCAGAAGCTTGGTTCGCGTATGTTGGTGTTTAAAGATGAACCCAGCAAGGTTCTGTTTCCCTGCTTGAAGGAAGTAATAATCCATTTGGTTGTTGTAGCTTTATTTGTATAGTATTGCAATGGTAATCTCTTGACTTTATTAATGTAATTATTTTCCATTTTTACTATACCTTCTTTGACATGACTTTGTGATTGATTGGTAAGAGTCTTCTTTTTAAATTATTTGGTGACGGAGAGGGCGTGTTTTGCTAAGAGACTATAGTTTGGGAAACCAACACCACTTTCATTTCACTGTGAGATTGTTCTTTGTTGTTGTATTTCTCAAAGATTTGAGATTTTTTCATTTTTTTTTATAATTTGTTTGTTTTGTTGTTATTGTTGTTGATGATAATGATGATAAAGAAGCAGATTGCAACAGATAGGGAAATAGAGGAGAGATTTGAACATATAGAAAAAAAAAATATTTGAACAAATAGGGTTTGGTGGACTCGATGAGGAAGAGATGATGGTGCTGGTGATGATTTGTTGTTTGAATAGATAAAAAATTTGAATAGATTAAAAAAATTCAACAAATAAAAAATTTGAAAAGATAGGAATTTGAACAGAAAAAAAATTTTAACAAATAAAAATGATTTCAACAGGTAGTCAACAAAAAAGAAAACAGATTAAAAAAAAGGTTCAGGGTTAAAATGGGAAGTAAAATGTTCTGCAGGACTTTTTACCAAACTATTTAACGAAGTGTGGACCTCTCATCAACAAAAAATATTCTTATATTCTCCTTAAATTGGATTTATCACCAATTAACCCATGAATAAATAGTAAATGATTCTAAGCATAAAATTGAATATGAATATGATTTGGTGAAAGGAATGTTGATCAATTAACTTAATTTTTTGTGAGTATGTTGTATATAATGTACCTTAAAAAATGATAATTTTATATTATCAAAATGAGACTCAAAATAAGTCACATCAAACGCACAGCCGTGACCACATTGCCTTGTGCACCCCTCTTCAAGTACGTTTACCACTCTATTTAGATGAATTTATTGACCAATTGGCTATGTCCTCAACAATGATGAGGTCGGAATTGAAGTACATAATGAGATCGGCTAAGCTACGGCGGTGTGGGTGGCAGTACAAAGGAAGTGGAAGATGATTGGTGATGGAGTGACGGACGTAAAATGTGATCTCTCTAGGGTTTGCAAAGAGGAAACTCTCTTTCTCTGCATCATTTTCTTAATCCTCTTTACAAGCTGTAGCTTTTTTACTCTCTCCAATTTGTACAGATAAAGATCAAAAGGTAGTTTGGTCATTTTACAAAAGTTTGTCCTTATGGACATAATATTTTAATGCTTGGATCTTTAGACAAGGAAAATTCAAATTTGGATTTATCAATCAAGTGGCCAATTATTTATACATATTTATTTGAGAAAATTACCACCAAAAAAAAAAAATCAAGATCTAATTCTTGTAACAAAATAAATCATGAATTTTTAATTTTATCAATTTAAATTGTAATCTTTGTATTTGTTTTCAATCTAAACCATTTGCCTATTTTTGTCAAGTAAAATCAACAAAAAAAAAATAATATTTTAGTCATTAAACTCAATGTAGGTGTAAAAAAAATGTCTAAAATATTTTTTTTCCCGTTGAGTTTAATAACTAAAAAATCATTTTTCTCTATCGATTTTACTTAACAAAAATAGACAAATGGTTTAGAGTGAAAATAAATCCAAGGATTAGGCTTTAAATCAATAAAATTAAAAATTAAAAATTTATTTTGTTACAAAACTCAAATCTAGGGGTTTTTTTTTTCTTCTTCTATAATTTCTCCTATTTATTTTCTATGGCTAACTAAACAAAAAATGATTTTTTTGTTGGGGGGGGGGGTAAATTACACTTTACCTCTTTTATATTTGGCCATTTTCCTACTTTAGCCCTTAAATTTATTTATTTTTTTCTACTGTGCCTCTTCACGTTTTATGTTTTTGTCAATTTACTCCTAAAACTAACTCATGTTCAAAATTAGACCGAAGATGTCATATTTACAATCATGCAACATAAATATATTTTTATGATATATGACTCATGTATTTGACATAAACTCAAACTTTCAATATAATATATATTTTTTATATTATGTGACAATTATCGTGTCATTTTTTTTAATCTAATTTTAAACAAAAGTTAACTTTAGGAGTAAGCTAAAAAAAATTGAAACATAAAGGTCAAAGTGGGGGGGGGGGGAACTTCAAGAGTCAAAGTGAGAAAATGACCAAACATAAATGGAGCAAAGTGTAATTTACTGCTTTTGTTTCAAATACATATTTATTTGATTGTCATTTTCATAACCCAACAAATAAATAAATGAATTAATTTCACTTTAATCTCTTAAACTATTGTCATTTTTTGTATTTCATCTCTAAACTATTAGTTTCATCTATTTAGTCTCTAAAAGTTCTAATTTCGAATGATATGATTCAATTGCAGATTGTCCATCCAAATCAAAATGGTGAAAACATATTCAAATGGGCAAAACTAGCAGTTTTTTTTTTTTTTTGAACTCATGCTTTTTTGGAGGCACCATCTTTTTTGTTTTCTATTCTACACAATGATTAAAAAAGTCCTCAAACTTGTGCATCTTGTTGAACTCTACTAACTTTTAGTTTTAAATTAAGGCTTCTAAATCAAAAGAAAAAAGGGCTTGTTGGGAAGAGAAGTGCGGCCTATAGAGCACATGTAACGCACAGTCGGGTTGCTCGCTAAAACCAGCAATGAAAGCATAGCAGTTAGTTACATCTCTATTCCATGATCCATGAGATTATCAACACCTAGAGCCTTCCACAATCAAAACAGCATCCGCAGATCGGACGAACTAGCAGTAGAGCAAATATTCCTCTTAGGAATAACAACCTCAAGAAAAGTTTTTCAGCAAACGAAGGATACCTGAACATGAACCACAGACACTGATCTTAAGAGAGTATTGATCTTAAATGAATCACAGACCTGAAAATGAACCAATTAGAGTATAACAAAGGAACATAAAGAAAGAGTATGGGTGTGTTTGGTTTGTGTTTTGAGATAAATTTTCAAAATAAAAAATTTGGAGAGAGAGTTTAGAAATTTTTTTGATTTGTTTGGTTATATATTTGAAAATCGTTTTGGAGTTTAGAAGTTTGGGATGATTTAATGATTTGTTGTAGTTGAATAGATGTGTGTGATAGAAAAATTGATTGAGAATGAGTGAGGAGAGATGAGAGACAAAAAATGATTGATTGATGTGTAAGAGAGAGAGGGTGATTTTTTTAAAAAAAATTCAAAAAATTTGAAGCAAACAAAATTTTAAAAAAATTTCTCAAAAATTATATCTATAGATACAAACCAAACAAGCCCTACACATTTATTAGTGTTGTTGGGTATACTTTGTTAGTGGAGTATGAGACTCAATTAGTTTATTAAAAATATTTAATTTGGTTTAGTATTGGTTATAACATTTTTTTTTATATATCATATGTAATTTTTGAAGACCCAATGGGTATTTAATATCCGTTTGGTAACAGTTAGAGTTTTGATAAAAAGCTCAAGAGTCAACAATATTTTTGAATATTGTTTTTGTTTTGCCAGAGAAGCCAACGGCTAATAAAACTTTTCTGTTTCGGCCATTTGATGAGTATTGCCACAACCAAGGTATTCGGCATCCAAAGACAATTAAGAAGACTCCTCAACAAAATAGTGTTGCTGAGAGGATAAATCGCACCACCATGGAAAGAACAAGGTGTTTGCTTTTACATGCTAAATTGCCAAGATCCATTTAAGGTGAGGCAATGAGTATAGGAGGTGACGTGATCAATTTGTCTCCTTCCTATCTTTTGAATGGTGATGTTCCCGATAGAGTTTAGACCGGCAAAGATGTGTCTTATGAGCACTTAAGAGTGTTTGGTTACCAAGTCTTTGTTCATATTCCAAATGATGAGATGACTAAGCTTGATAGTAAGTCAAGACAACGCATTTTTCTTGGCTATGAGCGTGATGAATTTGGTTATAGATTGTGGGATCCGGTCAACAAGAAAGTTATTCGAAGCCATGATGTTGTGTTTCTTGAAGACCAAACAATTAGGGGACTCAAGCATATAAGTAGTAGAAGAAGAAGTTTACATGACCCAGTCTACCATTCATAAATTAAGGAAGTCAAGCATATAAGTAGTAGAAGAAGAAGTTTTCTCATTAATTTTAGGGATAAGAGTCATTACATTGAGCTTAAACATACTACTCAACATATATCCTTTTTCCCACATAGACCTTGTTCTTGGTGAACATGACCTTATCAGCCTTAAACACGATGCGAAAGCCATGTTTACTTAAGAACGACTCCGAGACAAGATTCTTACAAATGTCCAGCACATATAGGACATCGTTCAACGTCAACTCTTTTCCTGAAGTCATCTTCAGGACCACCTAGGCTTTAACCTCAATAGTTGAGGTCGCAGAATTCCCCATGAACAACTTCTCCCTATTTGAAACTGGTTCGAAAGTTGTGAACATCTTCTTCTTAGCATAGATATGGCGAGTAGCCTCAGTGTCCACCCACCATTCCTTCGGGTTAGACCCCACCATGTTCACTTCTGAGATGACAGCTAACAGATGTATGTCGTCCACATCCTGAGACAATCCTCCATTTCATCCATGTGAGCCCGAATTTTTTTGTGGAGGGTTCTCCTGTAGGGTTTCTTCTTTTTGCGGCAACCAGCCGCCCAATGCCCATTGCTTCCACGGTTGAAGCACTTTCCATTAAACCTATAAGTAGATTCCTGCGGCTTGTAGATCGGCCTTTTGGAGACTCCACCTCTAGCCTTCAACTTTGAGCTTTTGCCTGTCAGTGACTTTTTCTTCACCCTCGAGGATTGGCCATGCTCAACAACGTTTGCTTTCACAGTGGAGGTACTCCCCTCTTTCTTTCTATTGCCTTCCTCAATACGGATCCTGACAATATGCTCTTCGACTGTCATCTTCTTTTGCTTGTGCTTTAAGTAGTTCTTGAAGTCTTTCCAGTCGTTAGTAAGTTTCTTAATCAGCGCAACTGCTTGGAATGATTCACTCAAGAACATTCCCTCTTCATGAATCTCGTGCAGAATTACTTAAAACTCTTGGACTTGACTAATGACAATTTTTAAGTCCACTATTTTGAAGTCCAAAAATCAGCCAACGACAAATTTCTTTAACCCAACATCCTCGGTCTTGTACTTCTTCTCCAAAGCATCCCATAGCTCCCTTGCTGACTTCTTGGCATAAAACACGTTGAAAAGTGAATCTTCCAAGCCATTCAAAACATAGATTTGGCAAAGGAAGTCCGACTGCTTCCAAGCATTTAGAGCCATGAGCTTCTGCTTGTCTTGTTCATTCTCTTCCACGGTTGGTGGATCTTTACTCAAAAACCTCGAAAGGCTTAGAGTGGTTAGGTAGAACAACATCTTCTGCTGCCACCTCTTGAAATTCACTTCCATGAACTTCTCCGGGTGCTTCATGATGGTTGAGCGGTCCTCCTCGGAATAGCAAGAGCAATAATAGGGTTGACCACAGAGGTCACATCAGTAGGGGTTGGCAAGCCAGTTGCCCCGGGGTTCTGATCCCCACTAACATTAGCAGCAGCAACAACATCGATAACAATTGCCATTTTTGAAAAATACAACAGAATTTCATCATTATGTGTTTCCAAAAATCAAACTTTATAGTAGAAAATCCCGGAGTCAAAAATTTAATTCAAAACCAATCTCACCATTTAACATAGAATCGAACATGATCAAGAATATTTCTAGGAAGACTAGAGGGGTCACACCGGTTCCACTTAAAACCCAGTTAACCTTAAATAAAACGTTCAAGAGCATGTTGACTTCTAGTCTGGGGGAAACAATTTTGAGAATTAAGTTTTCCAAGAGATAAACTAGGTTAAAAACAAACCAAGTTCCAAACTTGTATGCAATTTAAAAAATTACTAACCAAATTACAGGCAATTTAAAAACAATTGCTACAACCATTACAAGCAAATAAAACTAGCTTTTACATATTGGTAAAAACGACAACTATAGTCCAAGCAAAAAATTGCTTCTATTATATGTAAAAGAAATAACTAATCCATAAGGATTCTATGTAGTCCAACAAATTCCTTTCCATGCTCAGGTATTCCTGTTTAACAAAAATGTTAGTAGTCCAAACTTTTGGTCTTTCAGTCCCAAATACTAGTCATTTGGTTTTGTATTTTTCCCATTCCCTTTTGCATAGGTATTCATATAAAGAAAATTAGTAGAGAACCTGTAGACACCCCATTTTTGACCTCCCTCAAGACTTGGGCACTACTGATGGTTTACTTGGTGGTGAAAGGTGTGCAGGGCAAAGGTTTAATTTCTTCGGCAAGGAGAGAGTCAAATCCCAACTTCATACCTCCTTTTGGACCAAAACAATCTTGATCAAAAGATTTTAGACCTTGAAACCCTCTCTTTCAAATTGTTTTGGAAATAAAGTTCCTACGATGTTCCGAGGCTCGCATTTCGTTAAATGTTGCGCTTTTCGGTAAACCGAGCAAGGACAAAGTGGAAATGAATGAAAGAGAGATGAAATCTTTGAAAAATCTTTCAAAATACCTTGTTTAGGGGTTTGGATTTTAAGAAAAGAGGAAAGGAGAGAATAAAACTAGTTTGGGAGAAGTTCGGCTTGAATCCGGGTAAAATCAAAACTGAGTGGCTTCACCAAAACAGGCATAACTTTTTTCATAGTTGGAATTTTGATGTAACGCTGCCACCATTGGAAAGCTTACTTCCGGGGCTTCAATTTGGACACAAGAATGACCTAAAAAGGAGTCTATATGAAGGAGTTATGGCCATTTGAAGTTAGACCTGGAAAGCAGAATTTTGCCTGCTGACCAGAAAAGTGGGTTGCCGACCAGAAAAGTGTCCTACCGACCACTTAGGTGGTCTGAAAAGTGGTCTGCAGCTGGAAAAAGTGGTCTGTAGCCATGCCACTACCTTCCTATCTCTGTGCAGACCTTCTTCCCCCCCTCGCCGACTACTTTCTCTTCCGGTAGACCAGAAAAAGTAGCTGGCCGACCAGTGCAAGTAGCTGGCCGACCACTTCAACTAGTCAGCAGCTTTCCTGCACTTTCTGCAGATATTTTCCATGCCAGCTGTGCCAACTGTTGGGCACAGAAAACATCCTCCACACATGAAGGGATTGATTCAAGCTTCAAACTTGTTCAACAAGCTTGATGCTTGGTTTTCTATAAAAGGAAGCCTCCTTCCTCTTGTCTAAGGTTCAGAAAAATTACATTGAGCTATACATACACTTCTATCTCTATATTTCTCCCTTTGTCTCATATTTGTGCTTAAAAGTGCCTTTTCTTCACACTTTTGCACACAAACACATAGCAAAACACCATACTCTTGTTGCTGAGGCACCTTGAAGCTGGTTTTGGAGTTTTTGGATTGCTTTTGGTCCAAAAAAGTTACTGGAGTTGCAGTTTTGAAGTTGTTCTACAAGGGTGAGTTTCTAACCCCTTGAAGCTTGGTTTTTGTTTAAGCTCCTAGCCTTATTTGCATGCTTATTTTGGCTTAACTCTCAACTACAAAAAGTTCTGATTTCAAATGCTTAACATGTTTGTTTAAGGTCTTTTGGTGTTGGGGGTGGTCTATCCCCCTTTTGTGCCTTGTTTGGCATTGTTTTGAGCTATCCTTTTGAGCTATTGGGACCACCTTTTTTTGGCCTTCTCACCACTGAAACTCAGAGGAATTTCAGTGGTAGAAAGTGTGTTTTGAGGTCCCAAATAGGAGGGGGTCATCCCCTCTCCTTGTATCTTGGTTGCTTACTTTGTTGGCCTCACGTTTGAGCATGTTTATCTAGCATATGTTGGCTCTATCTCAGCCTATTTTTGGCCTTATTTTAGTATGGCATACCTCTGTTTTGGCTTAGTTTAGGCCACTCTTGCATGCTCTATACACTTGTAGTGTAATCCTTGCAAACTAGCCTTACATGCTCATGTTGATAGCTCACCTTTCTAGCATGTTTTGGCTCTATCTCAGTATGTTTTTGGTGTTGTTTTACCATGCCTTAGCTCTATTTTGGTTTGGTTTGATAGCCTCTTGCATGCTCCTTGCACTTGTAGTGCATTTCCATTCACTAGCCTAACATGCATCATGCTTTTCACCATCATTCTAGCATGCTTTTGGTTCTACTCCAGGAAGCTTTCCTTTATGTTTTGCCATGCTCTAGGTCTGATTTATGTTGTTTTGGTCATGCATGCATTGCTTTGTATAGCCGTAGTGCATTCTAGCTCACTAGCTTTGAGTTTCCAAGTCACTAGCATGCATTGCTTGGGCTATTTGCATGATTTGGCATCATTTGGTATGTGATTTCAGTGCATGTTTCATTTCCATGCCCTCACATCTTTCACTCATTCAATGCTTTTGAGGGTTGGTTCTTTATGCTTTAAAAATGAGCCATTGTGTATGCCATCTTGCCTAGGCTTTTGGGCTGCCATATCAGTGTGTTTTTGGTCTTGTTTTGCCATGATACAACTTTGATTTTTGTTGGTGAAGTCATCTCATGCTTAGTTTTGGTAGGTGTAGTGTAATCCTCCTTATTGACCTTGCATACTCCATGCTTCATGCCCTTCATGCTATCCTGTTTTGGCTACACTCCATGCATGTTTTAGCCTTGATTTGACATGCTCTAGGACTGTTTTGGGTATTCTTGGCCATATGCTTCATGTATTGCATAGCTATAGTGCAAGTGCCTACGCTAGTTTCAAGCTTTGAGCCTTCTAGCATGCTATGCTTGTGTTGTTTGGATGATTTGGCATCATTTAATACTTGATTTCAGAGCATATAGTGTTGTCACACTTCCATGTTTATCACCTCTTCATCATGTTTGAGAGTTGTGCTCTTATGCCTAATTGATGGGCCAATGCATGAGCATGCATTTTTTTGCTTTCAGTACTAGCATTTCAACACATTTTGGCCACTATTTTGGACATGATTGAGGTCTGTCCATATTCGGTTTAAGTCCATTGAGCATGTTGTTTGAATGTCGTTATTTGCATTGTGTTGGCATGCTTGTTGCATTGCATTATGTTTGCATGCATTGCATTGAGTTTGCATGCCATTAGCTTTGATAAGTTGATCGTGTTGCATTGCATGTGTTTGGGTTGGATGTTAGTCCAAACACGAGAAACAGAGACGTTTCATACTTGAAGTGATGAAACGTGCCTTATTTCTCGGTCACCGACGCTCTTGATCATGCATGATAGAATTTAAGGCTCTTATTTGTTACTTATGCATTCATTGACATTGAATTGTGCAAACTTGGCTTCTCGGCCATCGTGCATTACGATGCACGGTTAGTGGCTCGAGAGTTGAGAACCGCACTCCCTTAAGCTTAAGAAATGATAGGGAGGGTGGTTGTGCACACACATCTTGCAAATACACTGTCGTGCCCCTTCTTGTTCTCTATTGCAGTAAACTAGAATTGGGCAGCATTTTCTGGTCGGCCGACCAGTAAAAGTGGCTGGCCAACCACTTTTTCTGGTCTGCAGCAAATGTAAGTGGTCTACAGGTGGTCTACAATACCAATAAGTGGTCGGCAACCTTCCTGGAGGTCTCCATGATGAAGTAGAAGCTATCTGGAGGTTTGTGCAGTGTTCTGAAAACAAATGCAAATAGAGGCAAGTTGGGGCATCGTAATGGATTTCTGAATGAGGCGACCGAGCATGCATGCACTTCTTCGCCCTGAGGACCTCTTCTTACCGCTTTACTTAGCCGCTTTGCTTAGTTAGCTATTTGGTTCTGTACTTAAGTAGTTAATGTACTTAGCTATTCAATTTGTGTTGTAATAACTAATTAGTTAACTAAGATTAGTTAATTAGTTTCGTTTTGTAATAATTAGTTTAATTAGCTTAACATAGCTAGTTAGCTTATTATAAGGACCCTCCGTCGAAAGGGCACAACTATTGTAATAAGTGTGCGTGTGTGTGATGCA
This sequence comes from Camellia japonica, assembly GCA_030407325.1. NCBI lineage: Eukaryota > Viridiplantae > Streptophyta > Magnoliopsida > Ericales > Theaceae > Camellia > Camellia japonica. The sequence goes on from JAPPVO010000031.1 coordinate 93,058,980, forward strand.
TGTCTTCCAACCCCCATTTCTTTCTCCCTTTTACTTACCTGCTTTCAATGGTTAGTTTTAGGGCATGTTTCAATTAGCATCCTTATGCTATGCATGCGTGCATTTATTCATCTGTCTTGCATGCACCGGGCTTGGTGCATCATACAAACTGCATCGTATTTCAATACCAATTTGAATACATGTTATCAAGTTGCATTCACATGACATCTTAGAGTAGCCGAGCCTATTTTAGCTGCATTTTTGCATATGTTGCATTAGGCATTGTTGACATAGCTAGGATCATGCATTGATTACTAACTAGCTTCTTTTTTGGCTCGGAGTACTAGGTAAGCTTTTACGCTTTAGCATACGGCATGAGATGTGTGAGTGTTGCCATGTCAGCATGCTTGCCATGAGGCGATTTGCTTAATTGATTAACTACATGAATGCCTGTAGGTGAATGCTTTATTGCTTGAATTGGAACAATTCATTGAAATGTGCGTTTTAAGCCCACTTTGCGGAGTGGCAAATTCATGTTTTTCTAAGCCCACTTGAGGGTGGCAAATCCGCGTCTTAGCCTACTTACGAGTAGCAACTTCAAACCATTTTCGAAAAACAAACATGAGATGCTTTGTTCCAACTTAAGTGATTTAGTCTATACTTGTATGCTGTGTGCATCACATAGTAATTCTAGATTAATAACCGGAATAAGAACACATGTGTTTTCAAAAACAACATATCATGTTAGTAAAGGCCGATCTTTGATCGGGCGAGCGGGGGTGCTCATTGCATGACCTTCCCCTTTCGTACCCAAGTTCCCGAGCCGAGGCAACTTTGGTGATGATGGACACGTGGCCTCAGGCACGAGTTAGGGTTTCCTAAATTTTCCAAAATAAAATATTTAGGTGGCGACTCTGAAATCTGGCAAAGCAGTCCATGTTTGGCGCTTTTTGATTAAAATCGATTTTCCAAAATGATTTGCCAAATTTAGACTCTTTGATGATTTATCAGTCTTACATTGCACTTTGTGAGATTAGATTCAGAACCGTAACACGAGTCCGAACTGTAGTAGCTAAGAACCACGATTCATACCCTCGCGAGCGGAGTAGAGTTCCGGGCGGTCTACAGAACCACAAGAAAATACAAACCAAACAACCTAAAGACAATAAATTTTTTTTAAAAAAAATTAATAGCAAAATAAACTAATGAATTAAAATGCTAAATGAGTTACAAACATAAAACTTACAGCTTCACAATTAAATTTTAATTGGTAAGAGTTACATATGAACTTATTACACATTAAACATCTACATAAATATAGACTATTAACATGGAAATAAATAATTCTAGAAATTATAAAACAATTAGCATGCAAATTACACTAAAAAATCGAAAGCAATTTAGCATGCAAATTACACACAAATCTAGAAACTTTAAAACATGTGAATTATCCTAAAAATCTAAGATCTAAGAGACGTGAACTTACTAGAAAATTAGAAACAAAAATAACGAACATGTACATCATACTAATGTCTATTTTAACTAAATATTTAAACACTCATCAACATGCAAATTATATTATAAAATTATAAACTAAAAGGACATCCAAAGCATGGTAGGAAATCATGAACCATACTCATAGAATAAAATTATACTATAACAATCAATATGCAAATTTTACTAGAGATCTAGAAATAAAGGTATTTAAACAAGTAGAACATAAGATTGCAAAAAATCATTCAGAGAAAAAAAAAAATACTGGACTATTTCCCAGACAATAATCATAGCAGTAAAGGTATGAATTAACATTTGATAAGAGACAACTACTAAGCAAACTCAGTGAAACAGTGCTCTTATGCATATATATATATATATATGTTATTATTATTTAAGAATCACAAAAGTCAGCAGCATACTTCCAAGGACAATTTAGAACACATGAACAGTAGGCTATTAGAAGTAATTTCGGTTATTGCTGGCAAAAGCAAAATAGTGTATCATTATTGAAATACTTATTGGAAATTCTGCAGGTGGTCTCCACGAAAAAAAAAAAATCAATTATAATACATATGAATCTATTGAACCAATTTCATGGAAAATATATAATCTGTTTTAAGCTTGTTGACCAAATGGTGTAACTAAATAACACAAATAGATTCATATGTGACACACAAATGGATTCATGATTAACAATTTTGATTTCAGAATTAATAAACATGCTGGTAATTGCAAAGATACACAAGAAAAGAAAGCAAACCGAAACCTGCACTAAACAGTGTCCTTAAAACAGATTCACTGTCTCACTGGTTGGGTGCTGGAGGTTCTTCGACATTTGTCTCCGAAGATATCACGATTAGACCAGCTACAGCCAAGAACCTACAGCGTAGTTTTGGCGAATAGAACTCAGGCAGCACTTTTTCACTCGAAAGAAAAGAAAGACTGGAGGGGAAAATTCTGGAACACAAATTTTCTCTTATAAAAACTGAAGGAGAAGGCCTCCTTTTATACACATAGAGGGAGAGAGGAAGAGGCTCTTTTCATCAAAAGCAGAATTTAACTCTGTGAATTAATCTGCAAAACTGTTGGATTAATCCATTATCATTATAGAGGAGTTACATACATTTCATACACATGTGTATAATTCTGTAGCCCACAACACTGGCTTGGCCCAAAAAGATTAAGATAGGTGGGCCACGAACCTGATCCCACCTCCATGCATAATCCGAGCCTCAAGCCCAAGTCCTACGACCCATGGATCACGGACCCAACCTCTGCTTAGTTCGGGTAGGCGGGTGACGTGTGGAAATTTTTGCATAACCAACTTGGTCCATAGTCTTGGCCCAAGTCCATCCTTGAAGCATCCATAACTCCATTCCTTTGGAAAATTTGGATGCCCTAAAGGGCTCTGGGTGGGCAGGTGACGTGTGGCAATTTTTGCATAACCAGCTTGGTCGACTATGGACCAAGTCTATCCTTGAAGCATCCATAACTCCATTCCTTTGAAAAATTTGGATGCCCTACAGGGCTCACACCCTTAGGCAAAAAATGGGTTTTAAATACCTATCAATGCTCTCCTCTACAATCAATGTGGGATAGAAGGTTACACACCTTTCTTCATGAGGCCAACTTAATGAATCAATTTCTCATTCAAATCTTAATGGTTTTTTGTCATTGTTTTTGTGGTGTAAAGACTTTATTACAAAGAATCTAAACTCACTTTAATCCACCTCAATAAAGGATTAAAACCCATTTTAATTTCGCATTAAAGTTATCAAAAAATCATTATTTTCCAACATTCAACAAGTAGAAATAAAGTAAATATAGTGCTTAAAATATTTTAAAAAATGTCTCGATTTTGTTTCTCACATTCTTCTTTTCTTTCACTTACTTTCGTTATAACTGCTACTCTGCCAATTCTATCCCCTTTTCTCTTGGAAGTTGAAAGTATAGTTCAACTGCCCTCTAAAGAGACCATTTTGTGCTTTCACTAAAACTAAGGTTCCCATGAAAATATCAACATCGTTTGAATTCCAATATTTGTCACTGTTTTGGTTTCAGGGTCATAAGAAAGCAACCAATAGTTGTCATTTGATAATATAACTTCACCATTCTTTCGAAATCCCAATGTCTTTCCCAACATAATAGGCACTTTAATACTGAATAATTTAGTCCAAGATTCTACAACTCTGTATTCTTTCATCACCCATATGCAGCAAGAAACTCGGCCCATTTGTTCATGGAAAAACTAACAGAAATTGAAGGATTTCTTTCTCCTAAAAAATATAATGAAGTCATACAATTATTTATACTCAATCAAATCTAACTAAGTTTGTTACACAAGCCCATCTAACTAACTTTGCTTCCATAACCGTGTATATATTTTCTAACTAAATTTGATCCACGTGATTTATCATAACTGCCTCGCATATCTTGCACATGTTTGAGCTGTGGCTGATACTTCTCTTGTGGCTCCATTAGCAACTAAGATTGTGGCTTAGCTGTGATTGTTGTGGTTATGGTTGGTGTGGCTCAATACTCTTATCATCCTCCCTCAAACCAATAGGGCGAGAAAGCACCATTAGTTTGTCTTTAAGATAGTGAAACCGAGAAGTCATTTATACTCAATCAAATCTAACTAAGTTTGTTACACCAACCTATCTAACTAACTCTGCTTCCATAACCATATCTATATTTTCTAACTGAATTTGATCCAGGTGATTTATCATAATTGCCTTTCATATCTTGCACATGTTTGAGTTGTTGCTAATGCTTCTCTTGTGGCTCCAATAGTAGCTGAGACTGTGGCTTGAGCTATGATTGTTGTGACTTGAGCTGTGATTGTTGTGGCTGTGGCTGGTGTGCCGCAATATTCACCCACCATACGTGGACCATATGCAACCCAATTTACAGCTCCATTCACAAAAGCATGAGACCACCTAAATTCAACCATGTGATGCGAAGGAGGAGCAGAACCGATGCATCTCCATAACTTAGTGCCTTGCGTGTAAAGCTCAACCTTCGAAGGAACTTTGCACTGATTTGGATTAGAACGTTTCTCCTTGACATATACAAGCATAGTTCTAAAAACCGGCCGATATGCTATATATCGAAAAAATAGGGCACCGTGACGAATATAGGTCAGTATACCGTGACGAAAATAGGGCACCGAGATTGAAAATCGCAGGAGAATTGGTTGAGTCTCAGTACGTATCGGTTTGTAATCGTTACACAAGCTGTTACACAAACCGCGACGGGCCGATACTCTCCGATTCGGACTGGTACGGAAAGCAAAAGGTGAAAAACCTGTGAAATGATTTTTAAAATTTCACCACCACAACACCTATTCCCGATACGTACCGATCGATACTACCGATACCGATACTCCGTGATCGATACCGTTATGTTACCCGATCCCGCGATTTAAAACCATCTATACAAGCCTCACCACCTTGTACTCATGAGTTGTGGGATGGGCACCAAATTTAAGAACAAACATGTAGCTGTCCGATGGCCTATGAGGCATACTGATGGTTATTGATTTTCTAATTGATAGGTCCCAAAGATAAATTTGAAGCGTGTGACTGAAATGATCAAGATTATAAAGGTCGAAAACATAGCATAAACATAGCAAACCATTGCAGCTACTAATTATCTGGAAATCCCAACTAGGGTTTTGGAATAGGAAATGGAGTTCCAAATAATCATTAGCAAAATTTTCTTTTTTGTTTTTTATGCCCAGACTTGCCCTACACCCGCCATTATAACTGATGTGGGCCAGAATAAATTGGAAAAAGTTAGCGGGTCCACCTTAAACCCTGGCTTCCACTTGAATGTAAGGGGATTCGAATCATGGCAGTAAGGAGAGGAGAAAACTCCCTTACCACTAGGGCGGCCATCTTGGTGGTATCAGCAAAATTTTCATTATCAAGGTACAAGAGATAGTGCTTTTTATTGTTATTGTTTTTTTTTTTTCCTGTGATGGTTTGATTTGTTGAGGTGTTTGGTAATGAAACTAGGGTTTGGGATAAGAGAGTACCATGATTTGTAGACATATGTGAATCGAAGTAGAGAATCTACAGGTAGCCTTCCAAGAATTTCAATTATAAGTTCACTGGGTAGGTAGTCTGACATTGTTCTCAGAGGAAGACGATATAGTAATTTTGGAATAGAGATTATACAAGCCCTAGCTTTAGGGGTTTTGAGAATGAGAGCAAAGTTGGAGAGTATACTTACAGTTGCTATGATCCATACATACAAGCCCTTGTATTGACAATGCATATCAATAACTGAGCATTTCAAAGTTCACTCGTTTCTTGGAACACAACTTTTGAGCATTGTTATTGGGGAAAATTACAAAATAGATGTACTCTACAAAAATAATTACTTACCATGAAAAAGTTATATTTTTAATAACTAAAATTTATAAATTTAATCATTATTTCAAAAAAATAAATTTCACTGCTACACTGTCCAATTATTTCCCCTTTGTTATTTGGAAAAATTATAAATCAATGGAAAGATTTCAAAAAACAAAAAATTGCTGATTTATAATTTCCCCTTGTTATTTTTTATGAGAAATAACTTACCATTGGATTTTTCAAAAAATATTTAAATAGTCATTGGAAAAAGTTACAAGTTAATGTTTAATGACTTTTGGCATATTTTTTTTATTTTTTTATTTTTTTGTTGTTTGTAGTTATTGTTTTGTTGTTTGTTTGGCCTTTTAGGGTCTTATTGTATGTTGTTTGCTTTTATTTTAATATAACTATTTTTCATGTTCTCAAAAAATATATATATATGTTTATAAAGTTTATCAATAGTAATTCTATATAAACAAAAAAATTTATATATAATGATATGAAGTGCTGCTTTTAGTACCTCAATTAATACTTTGAACCTCTAGTTTCTTTGAACCCCTACCTATAAAATTCATAATCTTAAATATTTCTAAAAGACCTCAAATAATACCAAAAATTATTCTTCTAAAAGTATCGCACCCACCAAAATGCACACCCTTTAGCATACCCCTTAAAAATTCTTCATCTCCCAAAATCCTTAACAGCTGAATTCTCCAATCTTCCTTTCACCGTCGAGAGAGCTCCGCCGTTGATCCCTATCACAGCCTATCTCTTACCATTGACCTTTCTCCGCCGTCAATCTCTTTGCCGTCGGTTTCTCTGCCGCCATATTCGGACCTGTGTTGCCGAACAAATTACCCATGTTTGGACATGTGTTACTGAACAATTTGTACATGTTCAGATTTGTGTTATCGAACATTATAAAATCGTAAAATCTTGTGCATGTGAACAAGTTTGACTCATCAAATTTAACAAATAAAGATAAGTATGCATGACCTAGTTTGATTCACAAATAAAACTAAAGTTTACCACATTTCCAAGGCATAAGTATGTATTAAGGTTAAAGTATTGAACATATGAATAAAAAAAAGGGCAAACTACCAATAGGTTTTAATAGTTAGACTTAATTCTCATTAAATCCTATTGAAAATAAGTCATAATAAAATCATCGCTAAAAATAATTTTTTGTGACATTTTTTGCATATGTCGCTAAAAATTGATAATTAGTGACTTTTTTTTTTACGATTTTTATAAATTGTCACTAAAACTTACAATTAGTGACGTTTTCCTATGATGAATTTTTTAAACTGTCGCTGAAAGTTGAAAATTAGTGACTTTTTTGTGACAATTTTTAAAATTGTCGTTAAAACTTATAATTGGTGATTTTTTTATGACAAAACTTTCAAACTGTTGTTCAAATTAACAATTAGTGACACTTTTTCAATAGTGTTTGATAAAAACACCATTAATTATCACAGAACCTATTGGACAATAATTAGGACCTACACATAAGTCCCCCTAAAAAAATTTCGGATCTAAAGTACCAAACATATGAATAATGTTTGGCTAGACATTGCTGAACTAATGTCTTTAATTCAACACCGTGTTACTATTTTTTTGGAATATGTTAGGAAGTTAGTAATGAAAAAAAGTCGAATTGTTTTCACCATTTTGTTTGGGTGTGTTTTTTAAAGAACTTATCATTACAAGGTCAACCTTCTCTGAGTTGCAAACAACCTCCAAGCTGTGAACCTCCTTTGAGCTTACATTGTGATGCTCCATTCATCTCATGGTATTTGGGTTGCCTGAAAAACTTCCACTCATTGATATTGTCGAAGAAGTGTGCATTGTCGAATAGTTGTCACCGTTTCCATCGAAAGCCTAGCCAGAGATTTGAAAGTTTTAAGGGTGCATAGGTTTTGAGGGTTTTGAAGTGTGTGGTAGTTAATGGAGGTGGGTGCTTTCATAAACCCTAAATAATAATTTAGTGAGTGGGTGGATTTAATTGTGAGATGGGCCTCCCAAAATAATTCACGTTCTTTTTAGTTATTTCATTTAAAGTTATTATTGTAATAAAAATAAATAATAGAAGAGTGTTGCTATTAACACCCCCTTTATTATTTTGGACACTCCAAAATCCCTACTTGTTAATTTTAAAACCCTTAAAAAAAATTTCCTCTCCCCAAATAATTTCGAAATTATCCTTATGAAAATTTCACCTCCACTCAAATGCACACCCCCACACCCTTAAAAATCATTATCTCCCAGAACTCTAACAAAAAAACTTCCCAAAACCCATTATCTCTCTCATGATGGTGGAAGAAAAACATTTCTGAAGTGAATCAATTGGTGTAAGGAACATGTTCTCTACGATCTTCATTTTTTTCTTCGCATTAGGTGCATATGTCTTCCTTCAATTCTATCAATTTCTTTGATCAACTCTAAACCCCAAAAACAACAGATATATATATATATATATATGTATGTATGTATCAAGAGTTCGAATGGAGCAAATTTGCATTTTGCTCAGTCTCAATCTCGCTCATACCCCAGCTTCTGAAGTCTCTCTCTTATCTCTTTCACTGAGAATGTACGTTACATACATTAGAAAACAAAAACTCCTACAGCTGTGAAAAATTTTAACCCTTCAAAGTGTATCAAATTTCCATGTTCAAATTTGTGAACAAATAAGCAATATTCGGGTTTGTGTTCCAAATTTTGGTCATATATTCAGGAGTTCAATACTAAAAAAAATACAAACAGTTTTCACTATTTTTGTTGTATTTTTCAAGAAACTTACCCTTACAATGCCTACCTCCTCCAAGCTAAGAACAACATCAAAGCCATAAACATCTTCTAAATTTACATTGTTGTACTCTTCTCATCTCATGAAATTGTGATTGTCGGAAAAACTTTTACTCATTGCCATTGCCGAAGAAGTGTGTATAATTGAATGATTGTCACCATTGCCACCAGAGGGTTCTCAAAGTTTTACGAGTGGATAGGTTTTGAGGGTAGAATTTGAAAAAGATAGATGAGTGGTGATAGAGGTGGGTGCTTTCATGAACCCTATCTTATTATTTAGTGGGTGTGTTGGCTTAATTGTGAGATTGCGTGTTCTAAAATTATTGATATCCTCTTTAGTAATTTCATTTAAGGTTATTATTGTAATAAAAAATGTCAGAAAATAGGGGGTTCAAAATAATAAATAGGGTACTAAAGCTAACAACAGCATTCTAAAAGAAATAAGAGTTTCAAATTATTAACTAAGGTGTTAATAGCAGTACTATTTTGTAATATAAACCATAAAATGACCTCTTTTTTCACTATAAAAGTACAAATTTTTGTACATCATAAAAACACGTGACAAAAAACAATGTTAAAATAATAAAAAAGAGTGATAACTCAATTTTTTTTCACCTTGGTAACAACGCCACAATGATTCATCAAAAAATAATATGGAAAATGCATGAGACCCCCAGTGGGGGTGCTGGGGGTCTCTTCCTATTGGCCAAAAAAATTGTTTTTTTTTTTTTTTTTTTGATTTTCAGTCAATGGCAGTGCGCCACATCACTGGGGGTGCCACTGGAGGTCACCCCCACTGGAGGTCGGAAGCATCACCGAAATAATATAACATGTTAGCACTGTACAAACCCAAAGTGAAACAAAATTTTACAAAATATTTTAATCAAAAAACTATTACAAATTTTTTTTTAAAAAAATCAACTAATACAAAAAAGTAAAAAAGATATATTCTCGTTTACTTTTTGCATTTTTTTTTTTTTTTTTTAAGAATTCAAACAATCTTTTCCAATGTATTAATTTTTGTCTCATATTTTTATCAAAAATTACTGAAAAAAAATTACTTCCCAAATGAATTCTAAGATAACATGAAAAAAATAAAGGAGTTGAATCGGTGTTGACAAAATTCTGACCCATTTATGGACCTACATGAGCAGGTCTATCCCAACAATCAAGAACCTCTCCCTACCAGACCACAGGATTGATTGATTAAATAGACGATGAATGTGATGTGAGTAATCTACCAAATTTGCAATGCAATTTAATACATGAATTTGATTAAATCAAGGTCCAGACTTTGCATATTTATATTTAGATCGTTAAATTAAAGGCGATCTCATAAATTCATGTTGACACAGAAAGGGCTAAAGTTCAAATGGCTATAGTAGTGATGGTTACCGTCTTTTGTCCATCCCAAAAAATGGATCAATTTCTTTAAATTAGCTTATATCTTCTTCATTATCAAGTATCATTCAGAAAAATATGGCAGGTTTGCAAATATTTCTTCATCATAATTTGCAAACAGTTCATTTCATTGATCAATTGTGTCTGTTTTTAGGCTCTTCTAATTAATTGACTAGTAAACCAAGGTTGTGTGGACAACTATTTGGTGTGGATTAGGTCCTTATTGCATCGTTGCAATGCTTTTCACTTTACTGGATTTATTTACATTATCAGAATAGATAGGTTTTGTAGCATTTTAACTTGATCGGCAAACACAGGAGCTCTGCTAAAATTCATACCAAAATTCTTAGTTTTTAACTAATTCATTTGTTTGGTCTCCCAATTTATCCATGCACTAATATCATCTATCTTCATCATAACATCTAGCTGGGTATTCCTCAGAATTAAAATTCAAGAGTAGACTCCAATAATCAACACAAAATACGTAATACATAACACTAGTGAAAGAATATAAAATTATAACAGAAATTGAACTTCAAATCATCCCTCAAAAAAATAGTGGGCATGATAGGAGGCTCTAACCCTCTAACCTCAGAAGGCTAGAGCACCCAGTGTCCATCACACACTAATATTATTATACATAGCCCAATAAGACCTGCATTTAATCTTTATTTCGCAGAAGAGAAATTAACACAAAGGGAGTCTGAGATCAGAACAGCTGAATGAAACCACCTCCGGTTACCCAACCTCAGACCTATAATAAGCAGCCCAATATATTCCCCACCAGCAATGTATCCAATGCTACAACCACTTCAAAACTTGCAGCTATCATGCTACTGTCATTGTGACCCGAAAGCCTAGCAGCACCTGCTATCATAAAAACGAAGTCAAATAACCTTCAACAACACCAAAAAGAAAGCACAAATCCATAAAGATGAACAGAAATAAATAAAGAAAGAAACATACAATCTCTGAATCATGGAGGACTCAATGCGCTCAATCTCATTAATTTCATACCTGTCATAGGCAGCCACAAATTCATCCAATCAGCACAAAGTAATCTTTAATCTCGTTAATTTCATACCTGTCATAGGCAGCCACAAATTCATACAATCAGCACAAAGTAATCTTTAGGCATTTTATGCTTCTAAGGCCATTTTAAAGCAAAACCCATTTGAACAGACAATCTTAGATATCTCAGGTTCAAGACAATAAATGGTTAATGTTGTTCAAATATAATCACGTTGAAAAAAACAAATGATTTATCTTCTTCAAATAATTTGTTACATCAATTTGTGCTGCTAGTATATGAATTAGCTGAAGGTTTGACATGCTGATCACGACATGGTTACCGTTTAGTAACTATGTTGTTCTTGAAAAATCGGTATTTATGCACTATTGATGAAACTATGAGAGGCAATGAGAGCAATAAAAGCTAAAGAAGTAGTCAATCATATTGAAATGGATGCACAAGTGTGAAACTAAACCAAATACTTGTAGAATTTTTCATGAATTAGTTCTGATTTCCTTCCATTCAAAACATTAACAGATTAAGTAAATAGTTACAATAATCCTATCATGACATGCGGGATATATACTTGGCAACATGTGGGTTTTGGATAAAGGAAGCATAAGCAATCAATAGTAATTGCGGGCATAACAAAAAGAGAAAATAAAACTTGTGTTTTTTTATTTCTTTGTAATTAGGCACAATTTTAAGAGTAAAATTAGAAATGTAATTAACTTATTTGATATTGTCAACAAATTTTTTTTTTTTTTATATAACGATAAAGTAACAAAAGAGGGAATTTATAATAAAAAACTAAACCTTAAGGGAGTTTTCTATCATTTCAAAAATCTTAGGGGAGGTTTCTGCAATTTGATTAAACCTTAGAGGAGGTCACTATAATTTAAAACTAAACGTCAAGGGAGCTTACTATATTTCATCCAAATCTCAAGAGAGATCATTGTAATTTACCCTAACTATTATTATGAATATCTAATAACTTCCTGTTACTTCAATCATGTCAATTGTTACACAGTGCCAATGGGCAGTGGTCACTTTCTGTCTTGATGGATTTCAAATTGGACAATTTATTTAGTACAAGCCTTTCTATGATTTGACAACAGATCTTTGAAGTACTAGAATGAAAACAAATAATCAGCAACAATGACAGCTAAAAGAAGTTCAGCTAACATGGATTGTTCCACCAATAGCAAGAAATGACAGCGAAAGTTAAACTCCTAATCATGTATCACATGGAACATTTCAAAACTAATCACATTTTTCTCTAGTCTCTACTATAGGAGGTAGCTAATCCATAAGCATTTCATGGTGAATGATTGCAACTTTTAGCTTTAGAATCTTAGTCCAAGTGAGATGAATCAGTCCAATAGTTTTATCCGTGGGAGAAAAAAATACAAACCTAATTTCAAAATTTTTGATCATATAATATACATAATTATGTAGAGTTTTAGAAATATGAATCAAATATTTAGTGAAAGGTTTAAAACTTGAAGCAAGAGTGTTTTACATGTTTATGAGTTCATAGCCCACGAGGTTAATCAATCTGTTGCAGACTAGTGAACTAAGGTCTGTTTTGGTGAGTATACAAACTATATATATTCATATATATATATATGTATATCATTTGTTTTTTTTTTCTTAGTGGGCTCGTTAATCAAGCTTCAATTCAATCATCATAAAGGCACTAAGTAGTGATGCAGAGTGATATCAAATTGAATGGATTGAATTAGGTGTTTCAAGTTTTTGTTTAGGCATTTCATAATTAGGGATTATTAAAATTTACACTTAAGTGAACGGCCATTTAATTACACTTAAGTCAATTATAAGCTTAAAATTAGTTTAAGGTCATCCTATTATGAATATTTTTTTTGGGTATGTGAGAATTTCATTCAAAGAAACAAAGAATACAAAAATCAAGGGAGGCATACCTTTCAAATACCAAAATCACGAAAAACACGAAGCAGCTAGACTAATGGGGAGCAAAAATTCTCTTAGAAATCTACAAGTTTTTACACAATAGCAGATTAGAGTAAGATTGCTTAATAGATGCAACCTCAGAACATTTAACTCTAATATCAGAATTAATCTGATTCATCAAATATGTAGGCCTATGACATCCTTTGAAATCCCATGATTTCTTTCTTGCCAGATGTAGTATACCGTTGCAGCCTAAGCAATTTTCCTCACTATATGGAAAAAAAAATTCCCACTAAATTGGTTAGCAATCCATGATATCTCATTATCCCTAGAATGTTGAGCCTTAGAAAAGCAACAAAGATAACTGATCAGCTCCCAAATTGCTCCAGAGAAGGAACAATTAAAGAAATATAAGAAAGAGACTCATCGTCTTTGTGGACAAACGAGACAAGTAGTGAATCAATCTCCCCCCAATCTTTGAGCCTGCCTTAGTCCTAAGCCTTCCTCTAATAGCCATCCAAAAACAAAGCCGTGTCTGGGAATGTACTTAGGGAACCAAATAATCTTATGCCAAATCACAGAAAGGGAATGAGGCTTGATAGAATCAAAAGTGTTGTAGCTTTGTATTTAAGAGAGGAGGAAATAATGCACTGAACCTCATCATCTCTAGAACAATTGGGCTGAAAGGAAGGCATTAGAGAGGGAGGGAAAAGCCAGGTCCAATGATATCCTTAACAAAAGGTCTGGCAATGGATCTAAGATTAAGAACCTGTCTCCAAGTCCAGGAGCAGTCAGAAAGGACTGTAAAAGCCCAAAAGCATTTGCCTCTAATAAGATATCTATAGCACCATTGAATTCATGGGTGTAAGAAAAACCAATGAAACTAGACTGATTGCTCGAGATCAATTGAAATTTTGGTTTGTGGTCTATTTTTCATAACGTGCGATCTGTTGTGGTTTTAAAATTTTATACACTCATACAAACTGAAACGACTGAAATATTATATTTAAAAATTTTGAGCATTAGAAGATAAGAGACTAACAATACACAATTTCTAATAAAAATTAGGGAGGAGACATTTATAGAGCAACTTTCACTATTTTACTTCATTTATTCTCAATGTGTGATTATACAAGTTTTTATAAAACCTTTTTAAAATCTCATGTTCCCTTCTCTACACCAAACCGAGAAAACTGAACCGTAGAATGCGGTCTGTTTTGGTTCCTCAACCAACAAAACCGAAAGGTTCGGTTTGGTGATAAACTTTCCCTTGAACCAATCCGCTTACACCCCTAATTGAACTCACAGTTGAATGATGCTTAGAGTAAATGACCCAAATATGCCTGAGGAAATAAGCATGGTTCCAATCTAGAAGGTTTCTAATGCCAAGACCTCCTTCTGTTTTAGGCAAGCAAAGAGTCCTCAAGCGAATTTATTATAATGAAGGTAAGAGTTGGTCCCTCCTTGTCCTCTTTCACATTTTTAATAAAATTTTGTTGCTGCTCAAAAAAAAAAAAAAAAGAGTTGGTCCCTGTCCACAAAAATCCTGAGCAACTGCTCTATATGCAAGCATACTGATTTGAGGAGGATAAAGTGCATAGACCAAAAAACTTGCTGAAGAGAATAGACTGGATAATGTGAAGTCTACCAGTGTAGGAAAGAAACTAATTTTGTCAATGAGGCCTTTACAATTATCAGCTGAGAGCTAACTAGAAATAAGGGGCACTCCTAAGTATTTGACCGGAAGGGAACCAAGTTGAACCCGAATTAAATTGCGAAGATCAATCTTAGATTGATCATCAATACCAATAATGTAAATCTTGCTTTTGCTCTTTTTTGGCGGAAGGCCAAAAAATTTATTGAATTCAAGAAGAGCATTAAAAACTATTTAAAAGGACTGATCATTAGGATAACAAAGAACAAAGAGGTCATCTGCAAAGCAAATGTGCCTAATGTTTATTCATGAATCATGACACTTTGGATGAGAGGAAAACAAGCCAGAACTGATACGGTTATGAAAGATTATGGAAAAAAAACTCCATAACAAGGATCAATTCAATATATTATGAATTTATTTACAAAGAAGTTAAAGTTTTTATTTTGGTTAGTCAAAAAGTCTCCTTTCTCATTCTTTTTTATAAGAATTAATCTTTAATTTTGCCTCTGTAAAAGAAGGTTGGGATTTGAAAATTTGTTTGTGAAGATGACGATCTTATCACAAAATCATTTTTAAGCTTTGTGGAAATGTTCCACAAATAAAAAGGTTGTGCAGAGTTGAAGTAGCTGAGGCTAAGACGACAACACATTTTAACATCTCCATTGGAACACCCATATACACTACTACATGAACAAACCCTTAACATACAAAATTGGACTTCACTTTTTGTCATATAATACACTTTAACAAACATTTTTAACATCTCCACTAGCGTTCGTAGTTAATATGGAAGAATGCATTCTTAGAAGAATGCATTGTGATAATAATAATAATAATAATAATAATAATAATAATAATAATAATAATAATAATAATAAACATGGAGCTGAAACATAAATATTTGTGATAAAAAATATCAGAAAAAGAAAATTCAGATGTGAATTTCAAAGGAGTCTGAATATTTTATAGGTATATACATATAAAACTCAAATTTCAGATTCTACATGAACATGGATCTCAGAATAGCACAATTCGATTAATACAAAAAACAATTGAACAGTACTAATTTCACATTTAAAAAAAAAAAAAAAAATTTAGAAATTGACAAACTCAAATCCATCTAAAACAATTCCACAACCTCGAGCAATTAGATTCAATTTTCAAAATCCAATTCACAAAAACTTCAATCAAATTCACTGAAACACATTTATATCAACATCAACCCAATCTTTGCCGACTAACATTTAAACTTCACACTACACAATCTGAGTCATACTTCATAGATACATGTAAATATGTATGTATAGGCAGAGAGAGAGAGAGATTGAGAGAGATAGAAATTGGGAGAGAGGAAGAGAGAGAGAGATTCATATCGCCGGATATCTCAGACAACAATGGCGAGTGAAAGAGCGAGCAAGAGAGCAGAGCTATACAGGTTTGTGATGCGTAAGAGAGAGAGAGAGAGAGAGAGAGAGAGAACGATCAGTGTTTGAATTTTTCTAGAACTAGGGCAAATATAGGGAAAACGGGTAAAAGGGTAAAATAAATATATTAAAAAAAAAAGAATAAATTGGTTATTTGCAACGGGTAATCAAATGGTCGCAATTATATAGTAGGAAAAGGTCACTTTTCTAGTAGTGATACTGAACAAGAATATGACCTTTTAAAGTAAAGCAATTGTTCTTTATGAACAACTCAAACATTTACAAATCTTTAGAGAGAAGAAGAAAAAAAAAAAAAAAAACAATAAACAATAAACAATAAACAAGCACTTACAGATTGATTTTTGGAATATGTGCTATCTTATACCAATCCTCCCCCTTTTCCTTTTGACATCGCCTTACCAATTCAGGACAGCATCCATAAATGCTCAAAGTTTGGAGGTTGGTTAGCCTTGGAAAGCCATGTGGAAGTGATGGAATCTTGGGACAGTAATCAATGTGCAACGATTGAAGTGACGTAAGGTTTCCCAACCATTCAGGCAGTGATGTGAGCTCTGGATACCTAGAAATAGATAGAGATTGAAGTGCAGGGACATGTTTCAGTGCTTCAGGCAAAGTCTTCAACTCTGCACAAATAACAAGATCATCTGAATACTTGGTTCTGGGAGTACCACTAATATCTAAGTGTCGAAGAGAAACAAGATGTTTAATGCTGTCTGGCAAAGTCACTAGCTTCGGACACCCATAAACATTCAATTCCTCCAAGGCAGTGAGGTGTCCCAAACTCTCAGATAAATAACTCAAATTATAGCAGTGGTCAATCGTCAGACGTTGGAGAGACTTTAGGCTTCGTAGCCCATGATCTGGCAAAGACTCAATCTCATGACAACCCCAGAGACTCAATGATTCAAGAACAGTTAGGTTTTGCAACATCTCTTCTGGAAAAGAAACCATGTCCCGGACATGAACGGAAAGGGTAGTGAGATTCTTAAGATTTGAGATTGAACTTAGTACCACTTTGCTGGAGCTCGAGACATACAAGAGTTTTGGTGATGAAAGACACGGCAGGGTCAATTTTGGGCAATTGCGGATGTCTATCTGGTGAAGACAAGGGAGTAGCTCTCTTCCTTCCTCCCTTGACAACCCTACCAAATTCGGCAACTTAGAAATACAGAGTACTTCCAAAGCCGGAAATCCTCTAACTGGGCTTTCGCCAGGGAAGTAATTGTCAATGTACTCCACATAATCCATTTCGGAAATATAAAGCTGTTGCAGGGAAGGCAACTGTCCAAACGCTGGAAGTACTAAACAGTTTCTGCAGCTACGTAGCTCAATGGAAACTATGTTTTTAAGAATTGAATCCCTCATCCAAAGTGGGAAGTGGGCACCTCTGTAATTGTCTATGACCAACTCTTCAACATTTGGGTGAGGTTCCAGGGATTCAAGTAGTTGTTCAACATTTGCTTGTGATTCTGATTCACTGTTATGTCCCCATGATAACCTCAAGACTCGGAGGTTCTGTTTTCCGACCAAATTGGCTTCTTTGGCATCTGTTGAGTTTCTCACTCTCTCAAGGTGACGGATATACAGTTCCCCTCCAAGATCTAAGCATTGCAATTCAACTACCCGATGACCACTACTCTTACCCACGACAAATAAACTTAATGTCCTCAGGAGAGTTAAATGCCCAAGCTTTGGAGGCATGTCCTGTATTTTGCTACAATGTTTCAAATAAAGATGTCGGAGACTTCTTAGGGATTTCATGTTCTTGGGCAGCCTCTGAAGCTCATGACAGTAATTCAGGTTCAAAGTCTGCAAATTGTGAAGGCTACAAATTGACTTTGGTAGTGTACGAATGAGAGTACTAGAAAGGTTCAAATACCCTAAATGTTTTAACTTACCAATTGAAGATGACAACTGCCCCATGTTGGTGCCCAATGCATCGAACACTCGTAACGAACCAAAATTTGTGAAGTCACAAGAAAAAGGAAAAGAACTATTAGACCAAGTGTTTGGTTGTTTATATTGTAGAAGAATTGTATGTAAGGATTCAACTCTATATAATGCTCTAGGAAAGACACCTACGCGCTTATAGTCAGCAACCAGTGTAACATGATGAATTCTTTGCGCTGATATATTCTTTGAGCTTTCAGCCTCCATCATATGACATTCATCTTCCATAACGGATTGGGCAAGATCGTGCATAAGATCATGAATTTTGAAAATAATGTTGCCAGATGGATCTTTGTCCACATCTTGGAAAAAAGATCTCCAATATAACTCATTCCATATACCATTACCAATATCTTCTAACTCCGATTTTCCGTTGGATGAAATAAAGCCATTAGCCATCCAAAGATGAATAAGTTTCTCCTTTTCAATTTCAGAACCTTTTAGAAAAATGGCACAGTAAGCAAAACACCGTCTCAATTCCAATGGAAGGTTATAGTAACTTAATCTTAAGAGAGGCAAGATGGAATTTTTGTCTTGGGGTAAGTTCCAAATTTCACTTTCTTGAACAGAATGCCAATCTGTTTCCTCACTTTTGAAGCGCATTAGCCCTCCAAGGGCCTTCGCAGCTAAAGGCACACCCCCACACTTCTTCACTATCTCCTTCCCAATGGCCACAAGGTTTGGATGCTCTTCATTCCCTTGTCCAAATGCCCGTTGTTTGAACAACAACCAGCAATCTTCTTCAGATAAAAATGACAAGTGATGTGCTGGAACAGTTCCCATGATTGATGCCACCTTTGCAACACGAGTAGTAACGATAATGGAAGCACCTTTTGATCCACATGCTAGTAAATACTTTAGCCCATCCCAGTTGTCTTGATCTTCGTCCCACACATCATCTAATACAAGCAAATATCTTTTCCCATTTAGCATCTCTCGAAGCTTTTTCTGCAAAGAATCTAGGTTTGAGGCTTCACAGGTTCTCTCAGATACGGATTCGATTATTGCTTTTATCACCCTTTTCACATCAAAATCCTGAGAAACATAAACCCAAATTTTAGGCTCAAAGTGGCACTTTACCCTCTCATCGTTGAAGACCATTTGGGCAAGCGTGGTCTTTCCTAGCCCCCCCATGCCAATTATAGGGTAGACAGAAACATCCTGGCAATCACATATATTCTCAACCAACATTTTGACAATTTTTTCTTTATCTTCTTCTCTTCCATACAGTTGTGGTTGAGTTAGAGCAGAACTGGTTTCACGTCTTTCAGCCAATTCAACTCGCTTCTCCACAACCACCTCACGTAAATGAAACTTCATCCGCTCTTCAGCAATTGCATTTAAGTTCTCTATGGTATCTTTCATCCTATTCCCTATCTTGTGACGGAACAGAATGTTCTCAACAGGATAACAAGTCAATAAGGAAATGCTTATTACCTTCTTTAGAGAACTAGAACTCAGCCTTTTTCGGAGGGCTTCGGTTGCGCAGTCATCCAAGATGTTTTCTACTTCATAGGCTGCATCATTGAGTTTTCTCAACCAATTTTGTATTGCTTTGTCTTGGAATTGTTTTTGTTCTGCATCTTCCAGGACAGCCTGGATGGTGGTGAGAGTGCTTGAAAGCTTTTTCATCTCCTTGTCAACACCCCAAAGCAAGCCCACCTCCTTTTGGATCAAGGAGTTGAGATTCTGAAGCACAAATGGTAGAAACGATGCAGCCATGTTGACTTGATATCTGGATTCAATTCAAGGAAAGCTCTCAAAATTGCAAAAAGTGTTTTGCCAAGAACTAACACTGTGTTTGGAACTTTAGATAGAAAAGAAAAGAAATGATTAATGAAGAGAAAAGAATAGAAAAGAAATGATTGTAATTTCTTTTTTTTATTTGAATAAAGAAGAAATAAATAAAATGATTATGATTTTTTTTATTTTTGTTTGATTAGATTTCATTAAGAGAAAAGAAAAGAAATTATTTTATATTATATTATCAAAATAATTTTTTTATATTTTTAATTATTTTATTTTTTTTATTTTTATAGGGATAAAATTGGTATTATGAAAATAGTAATTTCTTTTATCTCCCAATTTCTTTACTTTTAAGAAGATTGAAAATGAGACTTATAAGAAAAATGAGTTTCTCTCAATTTCTCTTAATTTTTTTCATTTTCTCTCTATTTAAATTATCTAAACAAATAAAAAAAATACATACTTTTTTTTTTTTTTTTTTCGCCAAATCACTCAAATCCAAACATAGAATCACCCAAGTTGAGATGTATATCAGAATAAAGGTTTCATAACAATTGTGCAAAGACAAATGGGGGAAGACTTGGAAAATGGGGGAAGACTTCGGAAAATGACTCATTACCAATTGATGAATTAAAATAGTTGGTTGGTTGCACTCTCTGACACCATGTCTAATCTTTTCCTAATTTTTTATTTAATTTAATTTTAAATTTTAATAAAAAGTGGAAATTAAACAACAAATATATTGCATATAAAGATTATTTACATTAAATCAAATCTTAAATCTAATTAAATGGAGTCGGCTATATATAGATTATTTATGAGAGATAAAAAAAACAAAAAAAAATTATATTAAAATATTTTAGTTAAGATTAATGAAACGTTTGATTATGTTTCATGTGGTCGTATTTAAATTTAATAATGTATCACATATGTTTTTTTGGTTATGACTGTAGACATCCCATTTTGACCGGCCTAAAGATTTGGGTGTTTTCTTCCGAACACCAGATGATGAAAATTAGAATTATTTTATGAATTTATCAACAGAAAAGTTAGGTTTAAGCTTTAATTCTAATATTACACCTGTTTTAGCCGAATTATTTTAGACCTATTCAAAACATTTTTTCTAATTTTTTTCTTGTTCAAAAAAATTAGCAGTTTTGAAAAAATTGGCTCCCATAAAACATGACTAGCCACATGTTTTTGAAAACACATGGCAAGCCACATGATTTTGAGATACCACATGGCCAGCTATATGTTTTTGGAAATA